>JBBPMM010000187.1:0-46130 GCA_038090335.1 Solioccasus polychromus | reverse complement strand
GGGCCCGCCTCCTCCGCATTCTACCTCCATTCCACCTGTACCCAATGCATTCCTGGCACCCAATCGCATAGGTCGAGAGGCATTCCATATCATCTCTCTTATTATGCACCACACATGTTTTCTTAGTTCTCTTTTCCTCCTTCTGAACTGCTTCGTCTTCCACCTGTCTGTCTTTTCCCCTGGAAAATATGATCGCACCCCAGCACTATTCTCAGACACAGAAATGAACATAAAATCTGTACTCATATATAATGCACGTTTACTGCGGTGATTGCACTGTGGTGATCGCACGATACAATGCACGCAGGTCAGGATGAGACGCAGCAAAAGTATGTGTCTCATCGATAATACAGGCGATGTCCACCATCACACCATCATATATTTTGATGGGATGTCACACAATGTCCCACCGTGCGCTTCTTCTTGGATCTCTCTTTCTTTCATTTGTATATCCTCATCTTGCTCCTGCCTGCTTCGTCCCTCGGCAAACATGATCATATTTCCACCTGTTATAGTATACCCCGACGCTGAGGTGAACCCAAATTATGAGTCTATGTGTGAACCATATTGGCCACGAAGATCGTGCGCATACAATATACGCACGCTCAGGATGAAACGTAGCACGAGTGTGAATATAGGCACATACTCAAAGATTGCTATGGGTAATTGCCACCATCCACAGACGTAGAGATCGGAGGAAAGTGTGACAAAACCCATGATATCCATGAGGAACGTGCTATAAACGACAGAATTGACAACATGGTTCAAGTATAAGAAGAGATTGAAGTTGGATGGAAGTCATTGGACGTACACAAGAAAATAGGGAATGCCTTCCCTGACAAAAGGTTCACATAGCAGCCGAGTTGCCATGTTTTCGTCGATCAGTACATTTGATATGACTGCTAAATGAACTGGGAAATCACCAAGCTACACAGTATGAGGGCAAAGAAAAGTGGAATCCGACAACCGCAATAGTCGGAACGTTTGATACCTCTTTTCCCCATGTAATATGACAGACCAAGTACTTGACCAACGAACTCTACATGATTGTGTGTGAATGATGGTAAATAATCCTGTTGGATAAGCTAGAATGTAAATAGTTGGGTAAATTTTCGGGCTCAAATATATAACATCTGCGACTAGAGTTGGGGTAACCTCCATGACGTAGGTCGCGAGAGCGATGCCAAGGATGATCCTTGATCGACTATATAAATACCCCGACTCGGAGATACATTGCTACTGCAATGACAATGTTCCATTTATGTTTCTTCAAAATAAGCATTTCAAAGACATATAGTCCGCAGCAAAGATGAAAATATCAATGCACCATGCGACTAGAATACCAAATGTTTCACCTTACGGTTATCCTTGCACATCAGGGATTTGGTAATTATTGAGCAGAGACACTTACAGCTTTTCAGGAGGTATCGGGCTTCTGCGTCCATCAGTGACAAGTAACAATGAACACATACACCTAGTGTATGTATTTGAGTGGAATGCATTCATTCGTAATAGAGAAAGAAAATTTCACATTTACAGGACCAGGTAAGAAAGGACTCCACTGTTGTCAGCCAAGTCAGCAGAAGCAACTTGATATTTGGAATCTTGGACACACAGAGAGCAACAGTCCTAATAATCCAATATGATAAGCTCACACTCACGAATTGGACTAAATGATGACATACGCGACAGTGAAAGGCCGGAGTAACGAATCTGTAACAATAGTTAGCAAACGAAAACGTCAAATATGCTCCGGCCTGCTCACAAAGATGAACAATGTAGATAGCCAGGGCCAGGATTTATTCTGCAATGACATCTTGTCGCGCGTGATGCTCCAAGATCGCGTCTACATACTAACCCAAATGTATTCTATCCGAAGACATCGATTCGTGAGTTCCAGAAGTACAACACGAATAAGTGCTAACCTCGTTAGAAACATCCGACAGCAGTGAGGACCACAACTAGAAAGATGATGAGGTTCGATTCCGAAGAGAGCGTGCATACGCGTCGTATAGTTATTCTCCACGATGCTGGCCACAGCACTCTCTAACGTGGATGACATGAGCTAGCTCGAAGATGAAAGATGGGTATGCCGGTAGAAGTGGACTCAGAGAGTCCAAGACTCCCGCATGGTTGGGATGTTTAGAGGGCATACGGAGATAGTGGAGTTCGAAATTATCGGGGAAAATGATGGCCTTCCTACTCCATCAAATGTTAACATCTCAAACTCCCATGATAGAACAATGTAGCCAAAAACTGCACCTCCGGCACTCTTGAAAGGAAGGGACGATGCGGTATTTCATTTTCGTTCAAAGCTAACACATGATAGCTCTGAGCACTGCCGCCAATTCGGCGTGATCTCTACTAATGAGCGCTGATGACGTTGTCATCAAGTCGATGATAGGGTGGGCCACCAAGGGGTAGCACGAGGCCCATCCCAGATTACGCAAGGTGTGAGTAACGTGGGCACGACGACACGAGGTCAGGGGATGCGGGGTGTCGACCACAACGACAAGGCGACATAGGGACAAGAGGACACGGGCGTGAATACGGTAATGACAAAACGGTGCTGAGGCTGGGATACAACAGCGGGGAAATGGCGAGATTAGCGACGATTGGACGCCAACTGGACACGACCGATGAAGGCGAGGCGAATCAATCATGAAGGCGACACGAGGACGAGAAAAAAAGGAGGAAATGCGATGAGATAGATCAGATGTGCTATACGAAAAACAGGTTTCACAGAGGATGTTTGAGACGTACAGGTTATATGGTGGAGATCAGGATCAGGATCGAGCCGAAGAAACGATGTGAAAGGAAAGAATACCAAAGATACTTAAACTTGCGACTGACCATACAATGGCGCGAGGCGTGGATAGGGAGAAGGGTGTCAACGATACCCTCGACCCTGTAATTGGCGATGGTTTTCTGTACGATGTCGATATTTTGGCGCTTGCATGATTTTCCTAGGGTACAACCGAGAGCGCAGGCTAAGACATCGCGAGAAGAAAGGATATCGATATCTGAAGAAAACAATCATACACGTTCGTTATCGTCGCCTCACTCGTCCATTCCACCTCTCCCAACGCGCACCTGGACCGTCCCACCAGAGCTCGCCATCGGTCACTAACTCCAATCATCATCGTTAAACGACGACAATGTCCGTACGTGCTCACGTGCTGCTTCCTGTTTTGCATCGGGAACGACTACGCCCGTATGAAACTTCAGTTCATCGAGTCGGGACGTGGGTACTGATCTCAGATAGTGGAATTGGGATTGGGATTGGGATGCGGGATTAGGTTGAGCTTAGGGTGTAGATTCGGGTTAGGATTAGAGTTAGGCGCAGGCGCAGATGTCGTAGGCGTCGGACCTGGAGAAAATGCGGAAGTGACGGTGTTTGAAACCCACGCAAGTAACACGGATGCGCATTTCTGACTCTTGGAGAATCTGTATGCGCGTGTGAGTGGCGCTCAACGCAGAAACAGAGAGGAAGAAAGGTACCTGAGTGGCTTCTGAATGCCCAGATTACGACCGATCGTTTCCATCCAGGATATGACCGAATGCGAGTACGAGGGTGACGGAGATGTCACTTAGGCGGTGCAGAGGCATGTCCGGGACTCGTGGGCGGCGGAGAGGACAGGATGAGGAGGGTCGTGTCGAGGGTGCTTGAGGCGGGTGAGACGTTGGTTGTTGCATTGGTAGGCATCACTGGCTCGACGATGTGTGAAGCGCGCTGATGCATGCGAGGGCCAAGGCTGCTTGTACGGGAGAGTAGTACCATTGTTGCCATAGTCTCATCCTGAACTGACGGAGGTGGTTTAGAGGACTTAACATCTTGAATGACACTTTCAAAGTCTGCGAATCCAACCGCAATCAAGCGGACGCCTCTCTCGAGCTCGTCGAATGGGCCGAATGTGGCGGTGAGCGACGGAGGATTGGTTCCTGATCATGCCGGTTGGTTGTGTTTCCATTGTGTTTCCATTGTGTTTGACTATCTGGAGGGTGAGCAACAAGCGGTGGAAGGAACGTAAACGTACGTTCTGCGTGTTCCTTTTCATGGAGAGCAAGCTGGTCGCGGAGTTCGAGACACTCGGGTTCTTTCTGTGCGATAAAGTGGAGAAGGCCTGCGTGTCTGCAAGTACATGCGGTGAGCCGACGGCGCCGAGAATAGATGTAGAAGCTTTTCGACTAGCGTCTAGGGTTCTGTTCGACGAGCCGAGGCTAATGTTTTCGTGGGTCGATGAGGAGCCAGAGCTGGTGAGGGTGTAGCGAACTATGGGTCGGGGTCTGCCACCAATGACGGGGACATGGCCAGATCAAAGGTGTAGCGAGCTGGGTAGAAGAGTCAAAGTAGTGCTGAACTCCTTACGATTGGCTGACTTCTGAGGCCTTGATAGGTTATGATACTGCCGGGGCATCAGATTGTTCAGAAAATGTATGAAAAATACTGATACAGCTCCGGCGGGACACGTAATATTAGAGCATGGTATCCATCCGTCAAAGCAAGAACAATACGGTACGTCTACTCCTCTTTCTTTGCACCAATCTTCTTTTCTGCCTCTACAATAGAGGCTGCGTCGGTTTGTGGCCCGGCGGCAGCTATGATGATAATTTAATGGAATTTAGACAGCAGAGGAAATAGCTGAACGTACCACCGAATAGAGAGGCAGCCTTGAAAGGTCTTTTGAAGTCGCCATCGGCTGCCTTTCCAAGTACATGAATAGCGACAACCTTTGCATCGTACAAGTTCTTCAAACCCATGAGGGCTTGGATAAAGAGAGGTTGAGTGTACTTCAAGTAGATATGGAAGAAGGCCATCATGGCGATACCAAAGTATGCCCCGCGGAGCTGAAAACAGGCGGTCAGCACAAGAAAAAAAAGTTCGGCGCATAGTATGCATACAAGTTTTGAAGTTTCCGAAAGGTCATAGTCTCTTACGGTGGTGGTGACAAGTCCACCGGAATCAGGGGACTACGGACTGGTGAGCGTGTGCGAGTATGGGAAGACATCATATGCTGACCATTGGATTAGGCGTATCAACTGGGAAGAGTCTTAGGAAGATTGAAATCAAAGGAAATAGACAACATACCGTATTTAAGGACCGTCTGATCGTTCTTCTGCTTAACCTGGATGATGACGTGGTCTGGTTAGCCCCAGAATTTCGGTAAAAAGTGAAAGGGCGAGACAACCTGATAGGAAACGTAGAAGTAGGTACCAATGATGATAACCTGGCTGAGGATATAACCGAGTCGGACATAATTGAGAACAACTGGGTCGTCGAACGGGATCCTGCGGGCAACTAGTTGGAAAAGCTGTTGAGTAGTCCAGCTAAACAGAATGAGTGAGAAACGACGTACTCTGCATTGCTCCGAGAGAGATCATGATATTTTGCACACCGGCGTTCATGTTTGCGACAGGAAAAGACCGTTTGCTGTAACGGCGGATGGAAAATTACACGCTGACCGACCGCGTGAAAGTCCGAAGTAGACATAATGTGACGTATCACGTGATAACGTCACATGTCACATTGTTATGACGTCGCCAAAAGTTCGCCAATTAATATGCAACCTTAGTCAAGACTATGAACTACAACGACTCAGCTTCTATCTCTCGTGCAACATCGGTCTCGCGCGCGTCGAAACATGGAAGTACCCTCTCCCGTTCGCAATCACTTATCAAGAAAAACGTGGCTCCTCAAGACCTCAGACCGTCCGACGTCCTCATTGAGCGTTTCGTCGCTTGGAAAGCCATCGTCAAACAACTCATTGCCTACTTTGAGGGTATTGCTGACATTCAGAATAACATTGCGCGCGAGTACACAAAGCTCAGAGCGGTAATACAAGTTCCCTTTAGGGCAGGAAACCAGTTCCTCGGAGAGGGTGGCTTACAGGTACGTGTCTCATCATACTGCGGTGTAGCTCACCGTAATGTGTGTCGTAGGATGTATTCTATAGCATACGTGATAAGACCAGGACAATTGCTGACCAGCATGCAAACCTTGGTCGCACTATCGACAGCTCAATTGTACAACACCTTCAGAAGCTCAGAGCAGAGATCAAAGCTCATATTAAGGTGGGTCTTCCACCTTTGCGACGCGCGTGTCATTTAAAATTTCCGCAGAATGTCCAAAATGATACCGGCAAGCTCGCTACAAGTGTCGCTAAAGAACGTGAACTCTCAGCGAAAATGATAGGTGACCTCGCCACCAGTATAAGCATCTTCAAGAACACGCCGATGAGCATTACCGCAAAATCAGACCCGTATGTTTTCGCCCCTTTGTTGTCTTGCACTTCTTCATTCTCCCAGCTATGTCGCAAACGTAGCCGTTGCCCGTCAACTTCAGAAACAAGTCCATGAAGAAAACGCCCTTCAGAAATCCATAATAATCATGCAGCAAAACTCTGCCCACTTTGAAGAGGGAATTGTCCGTGCTATTCAGTCTGCTTGGCAGACTTACGATGAGTGGCACTCCCGCATGTCTTCTTCCGTCCAAGATACTTGGAGCTTCCTTGGCCAAGCGATGGCTTCTCTCTCCCCAGATAGAGAGTGGATCTCCTTCTCTGCCCGTTCGGACCACCTCCTTGATCCAGAGACTCCCTTGAGAAACCCAGAGACCATCATCTATCCTTCGAAAGAGGATCCAAGTGTCTTTTCTGTGCACACTGGTCTCCTCGAGCGCAAGAAACGGTTCACACGAACGTACCGCGAGGCATACTATGTCCTCACGCCTGCAGGCTTCCTCCATGAATACGCTTCCTCTGACCCTGAACACCTCGGAAGCCATCAGCCTGTCTTTTCACTCTTCTTACCCGCCTGCACCCTTGGTCCGCCTTCCTCTGTCTCGTCTAAATCTCACAAATTCCACATAGAAGGAAGGAAAGATGGCACGGGTTCTCACACCGGAAGCTTGAAGCTGATTGCGAGTGGGCAGCATGCCTGGAGTTTCAGAACACGAAGTCGCGAGGACATGATGGAATGGTGGAACGACATCCGGATGCTTTGTGCGCGGTACCTCGTCGCGAGTGAACAGATGGACCGAGGAGGACCCGTCCAGGCGGCCGTACGATCTGTCGGCTATGTCAGCGATGACGAGGAAGAGGGTGATGCCGAGGGGTCGAGCATCGAAGAGGGGCAAGACGACGACGACGGTGATATTTTTCAAGATGCTGTAGTCGATGAAGAAGGGGAACCACCTTCATACTCGCATGCCGGAAGACTAGTGAATGGAAAGAATGGATACGCGGTGAGTATTAGGTATTTCACTTGAACGTTAGTTCACCAGTTGCTGTTCCGCGCCACTGATTTATTACCTCTCCTTGCTCTCAGCCAGATAAGAAATCAACCCCCTTGGAGCGTGGGTACGGGCTTGTCGAAACCATTGTAAACGGACACGCGAATGGGTATCGACAAGTAACTCAGCGTCAACTAGAGAAAGCGCCTGAGGGTCGGCCCCCACATTCAACTGAACGTAATTATTCATACATTGGCTCGAATGGCGGTTCAACCCTCCGAGGCGTTCCACATGTAGAGCGTGGTTATGATGCCGGAGAAAGCGCGGAGGGTCTCTCGGAGGAGTCTCTAGGTGCGGCAGGGCCTGCACCCGCGGAGTCCAGGTACTCAGAGGAACTATGACCCTTGGAATGAGTATATTTATTCGAACTGATTATCCTCAGTTCTGCGATTCCTTATTTTCAATTTCCATTCGCGCTAGGCTGCAGTGAGTGGTCTACCCTTGTAATGAACTAGACCTACCCATTGTCTATGCATGACACATAGTTCTTAGCGTATCATATTTCCATTGTGCGTGCTCTTAGACCACTGGAAATTGAGATATCATGATCGTAAGTCGCAACAGGCTTCCATCTCCATCTCGAACTTGCACAGGCACCCCGCATCACACTTTGAGAGTCATTAACGTTCCGATGTTACAGATAAACAGTCTGTCATCAGTCCACATGTTGGTGGTGACTCGAATTAGTGGTGCGCAAAGTGTCGACGCGCATCACGCCGCCACGGTGTAGTTGACCCGCGTAAGTATAGGCCATCGGCATTATGTTACTTCTCCATCCTTGGTGCAGTCATTGTCACGTTCCTCCTGTGGACTTGTACCCGGATTTAGTTGTATACCTGGTGGCTCGTTTTGTTTTTCCGCCAGATATGCACAGGGGAGGGCGCACTTCCCAGCTATACAGTCTGGTAGATGCTTGCGATTACAGAGGACAACCGTCGGAATGCAATTTGTTGCGTTTATAAAACTACCAGGGTCCAGCTTCCTTGCATTTCAGATATCAGGAGTTGAATAGAGGAGACAAATGGATACGTCTAGTCCTACGACTCGAAAATGAGACCTCTGGTATGGTCGTCGTATGTACAACTAACCACCAGACCTTTCGTATCAGGTATTCTTCCATTCACGTTCCCATACCTGTAAGTGTATCCTTCAGCACAAGACGAGATCTATAGTATACTGGCGGTATTACCTCGAAGAATCGACGACGGTCAGCTACTTTGATACCACGACAGCTCGTCAGGTCGAGCTTCTCCAGATTCGGACAGGCATCGATAACTGGGAACAGCCCGTTGCCTATGCGACCAATATAACCGCTTAGTACATATCGATCTCTGGGGTAATCATGGAGAACGGACTTGTCAACTTGGTACCTGAAACCTCGAGCACGACAAGCGTCGAACAACAAGCCAGAAACTGCGTCGCTTCATCGTCAATCCCCGTATTATTGAGTGCAAGTTCTTCGAGTTTGGGCGGGCTGTCATGGCCTGTCTCTGAGATCAGTCCGGACAGGTCTTGAGACCGTAGATACGGTATTCCTGATAGATTGAGGTACTAACACGCCGCAATTTACGCATGGGAACATTGATCGTTATGTGCAAAGGTAAGATATGACCTGCCTTGCATTTTCGTCCGACTCGACGGATAACATGAGAAAGCGCTCTGTGCTCATCGCGACGGGATGTAAGGCCAAGCTTGGTATTCCCGACCAGGCTGAGCTTCTCGAGGTGTTCAAAGCGTTCCATTACGTCCACGAGTGACAAAAGCGTCTCATCTGTCATGGTCATGGCAGACGAACCCTGCCCGCTCCCGAGTGCACCCAAGTAAAGTGTTCGCAAATTCGGCAGGGCACTGATTAACGAGATAATATTCACACTCGATAGCGCAGTAGAAGTGAGTGACAATTTTTCTAGAGCGAGCGCAAACGCGTCTGTCGATGGGAGAAAACGGTGAAGACGTGTAAAGGAGACGTCGAGACGGGTTAGATTTGGACAGCGCGCAACGAAAGCGCATAACGAGATTTCGGAGAGGCCCAGTTGGCGGAATTTGAGATTTTTCATGTAAGGCAGGATTATGTTGGATCGTGAGAGTCCTGCGAGAAGCTTTGCAAATGTGCTATCAGTCTAAAGAGGTCACAGAGATTTAGCATGACTAGTAAAATCTATTAGTGGATTTACTCACCCAATTTGGTATACCTGCTACCTTCAGCACTTCCAGTCTAGTACAAGTGGATAGCAGGCCTAAAAGAGACATGGGAGTGACAGATGTGTAGTTAAGGTTGATGGTAAGCAAGGTCAGACACGCTTTACCGATGACTTCTGTTGTCTGTGTTCCGACTTTGGAACAGCCGCTGTGTACGTGTCAGAAAGCTACACAAAATGGAAGTTTTGCACACCGGAGCACAAGAATGTGGAGATTAGGAAGAGAATGCAATAAGGACGCAAAGACTGTATCAGAAAATTTGTCGAAGCCAGTCAAATGAAGTTCTCTAAGTGCTTTGTTATTTGCAGCAGAGCTGATCGTTTGCCGTTGAACGCCGGGTAAATCACTGGAGAGCGCCAGGGATGGTCCACGCAAGAAATACTTCGATGTATTGCAAGTTAGATAAGACATAGTACAGGACTGCAGCCTTACCAAAACGATCAATCCATGGGATAGAAGCGCCGGACAGCTAGATCGCAGCATGGCAAACAGCCTCGGCACTAATGTATCAGGCAAAAGCTTTAGATAACGTTTAGAGTAATTCCAGAGTCGCTCTTTCTCTGAAAGCAGTCGGATGCGCGTCACGAAACGTCGGGCAGCAAAAGAAGATAGGGACGGTACAACGCCCCTTTGGGGGAGAGCACGAATTGACAAAGTTTTTGCTGATGGAACTTGGCTCGGTTGCAACAGAGAAACGTCTTCCTCGGTGGGTGCACAGGATTCCGGAAAGTTCATTCCACGGCGTCGTTTCGCAGTTGCGCTTGACATTGACAGTGGTGTTTGCGCTGAGATACAAATACTAGTCAATCGGACAAATGGGCAGCCAATGCCCGGCAACGACCGAAGAGGATCATGAAATTGAATTATTAATCAGTTTCACAACACATGTTGTGGCGTGCACCATGTGCAGTGTCCAAAAAAGGGAATCTAGGAATGAATGTTGTGGCGTACTTAATGAGATTTTTCACCCAAACAGGCCGTTCTCCAGTAAGGGGGCAGAGAGCCGCCTATCCGAACCGTCCCGAGGATCAACCCGATGAATAAAAGATGGCATCCTAGAACATAGTCCCTGCTGCAAATATGGAGTGGACTCCTTCCGCTACTCAACTCACAATATTTGTTACACTGTTCATTGTATCCTTGGACATAATTCGACGGTTCATCCGGGATCACATCGAGAAGAAAGGATGCCCTTTCCCTCCGGGACCGACTTCTCTTCCGCTTTTGGGAGATGTGCTCTTTCTAAACACCAAGGAACCCCACAAAACATATACTGAGTGGCGGGCAAAATATGGTGAGTATTGTAACCTGGAAAGATATAAAATTGATGTAATAATTATAGGTGATATAATACACACTCGACGTTTGGGAATGGATGTGGTTGTCTTGAACTCACCCTTGGTTGCATCGGACCTACTCGAGAAACGATCGCAAATGTACTCCAATCGGCCTTTCATAGCAACGATTGCTCCGTAAGTGGATGACTACGAAATATTAGGTCCTGCGATAGAGAGACTGAGACCAATTACTCTCGAGATTTGGACACGAATTCAATTTTGGTCTCAGACAATATGATGATCATTGGAGGTTATGTCGGCGAATATTCCATCAAACATTCCGCGCTGAAACTACTCCCAATTTCCATCCAATACAACTTCGCAAGGCGTCACAGATGATATTGAGCATGATGGACAATTCCAACGAGTATTCATCCCACTACTTGACGTAAGGATATTTTTTTGGTTTGGCCGTCTTTGAAAATGCTTAGGTCAGTGCAGGTTCTCTGCTGGTACTGTAATGTGCTCTGTCTACGATTATGACCCAAGTCCCCATAATGATCAATTCATATCCACCATAACCGAATTCATCGATGCTTCGGCTGCTGCGTTACTACCCGAGAGAGCTGTTTTCTTCAAGCTTTTCCCGATTTGTAAGCATCATTATATACACTCGGACGGCAGCTTTATTTAACGCCTTTTGGGAGTGTTGCACATACCTGACTGGCTTCCTGGCTCCTGGATCAAACATAAAGCAAGACTATCCCGTGATCTCGGCGCTAAAACGGTTGAGGAGCCCTACCAGTATGCCCAGAAGCGAGCAGTAAGTCTCCTTGCCTTGATTCAAAAAGAGTCGATAATACACTGGAATGGTTTAGAAATCCCAGGGATACGTTAGCTATTCGATGGTATCAGACCATATCGCCCGCTTGGAGAGAATGGAGAATCCGAAACGTTCAGCATATGAAAAGGCACTCAAGCACGCCTCATCAACTGCTTTCCTGGGTTCGTTCCAAGCACATGATCCCTTAATAATCTGATTAATTCGTCGCTCGTAGGTTCCATCGAGACTGTGCGTTCGCATCCTGGTTGGAAATACGACACTCACAGTTCCCACAGACAAGCAATCTGTTGATGTCTTTTACGCTTGCTATGGTAAAGAACCCTTGCATCTGTAAACGTGCACAAGAGGAGGTCGACAGTGTGGTTGGAATAAATAGATTGCCTTGCTTCGACGACAGACCCTCCTTGCCTTATGTCGAAGCAATTTTGCGCGAAACAATGAGAAGTTATCCACCGGTTCCTCTGGGTAAGATTCCGAATTTACTGTATTTTCACAATAGTGTATTAATGATTCTCAAGGAGGACCACACGCAACCATAGCTAGCGATTCTTACAAAGGCTTCTACATTCCCAAAAGTATGCCACATCATTCCCGCGCTGTGCATATAATAACAGCCATCTAACAGATGCAACTATCATTGCAAACATATGGTATGCAATCAATCCTTTCAGCGCTCAGAGATGAAATATGCGTAATCTACTCAGGGGAATGTCCAGGGATGAAACTCGATACCCAAATGCAGAGAAGTTCATCCCCGAAAGATTTTTAAATGCAGAGGGTACGCTAATTGATGATGTACCCGACTTCATTTTTGGCTTTGGGAGGAGACTCTGCCCAGGTAAATGAAATGCACTCCTCAACTCTCGCACTCATTACCATCCTCCTCAGGTCGTCATCTTGCTGATTCGTCTGCCTGGTGTGCCATAGTGATGATGCTCGCGATATTCGATTTCAGGCATGCCAAAGACATGAATGGGAATGATATCATATTTGAAGCGACATATTTCAATAGAATTATCCGGTCAGTTTCGCCCATTTTAAGTGATGAAGATTTCGATCTCAACTACAGTCTGACCGATATATACAGTCATCCATTGCCTTTCCCTTGTCACATCACTCCTCGGCCACATGTGACGAAAATATATCTTGAACAGCTTCTTTCTAAATGGCAAGTATGATCCAAATTTTTTGTCAAGGGTTTCCGAAAAGTCCGATTATATGCCAGTCCTAAATATTCCTGATGCAAACGCAATTAAATTTCAGTAGCGAGAATGACTTTACAACATGCATCATGTACTATCATGATCAGTTTCCTGTCTTCAGAGGTTTTGAATCCCATCTTTTAGATTATAAAAAAATGAAATTAAATGTGGATATGTTGTGCACTTGCTTTTTCTTATGCAATGTCACATAAGATGCCTTTGATTCGAAGGCGCTATCATTCACTAGGGGTTCTACGAAGTATTCCAGCGTGGAAATCTGACCTTCAAGAGATTTGGTTCAAGACTCTCTAATCGAGATCAACTATTTGACTCGATGCGATACCCTGCGGTAGTTCCTGTTCGACATTTAATCGAGGGTCGACATAAGGTGTGTACATCACTGTCTAACTCGAGTCAAACCTGATTCCTTTTTCTTCTATGGCGGATAATGTACCCACCTCTTGGGATGAAAAGCGATGCTCCGTTTCAGAAGACACGGAAATGTTCGCTTCGTGATGTCGGATAAACAGATATGAAACGCTCGCAGCTTCGTTTCTTTACGCTCTAAGAATGTTCGGTCTTCCTTGCGCGACGGTGATCACGCGGTGTATTTGCTACTCGAGAGTAACCGCCTTGGAAGACCGATGAAACGCGCACTACCCCATTAATAGATGGTATCGAGGTCATCCATGCGCGTGATACCCTCTTTAAGCCAGCTCTTCTCCCCGAGAACGGCTCTTTATCCGAAGCGTTCGAGGAACGACCTACGGTACATATATGATAGCTATCGAGCACGATTCCGACAGCGAGAATGGAGTGGACCCCTTCAGTCACCCAGTTCGCGATACTCTTTCCTTTGGGTGTCATATCCTTCGACATCATTCGGCGGATCGTTCAAGATCGTATCGAGAGGGGGGGATGTCCACTCCCCCCGGGACCGACACCACTTCCGCTCTTGGGAAATGTCCTCTCTATAAACACTGAAGAGCCCCACAAGACTTACACGGAGTGGCGGGCCAAGTACGGTGAGTACGAGAGCTCGAAGATCGACGGATTATTTTTAAAAATAATTTCTAGGCGATATTATATACACTCGAGTTTTGGATATGGACATCGTGGTCCTGAACTCGCCCTCTGTTATAATGGATCTGCTCGAAAAGAGATCGCGGATATACTCTGATCGTCCTTACATAGCGACGCTCATTCCGTGAGTATGCGACGGCAATGAATGGGAGCAGAAGTCTGAGATACTTTTTTGAGGTTTGGGCACGAAAGCAACTTCTCGCTGACTCCGTACGGCGAGCACTGGAGGTTATGCCGGCGTATATTCAATCAAACCTTTCGGGCTGGCACCACCTCTAACTTATATCCGATACAGCTCCGCAAAGCGCGCCAAATATGTCTGAGCATGATGGATGATCCTAGCGAATATGCGTCCCACTATTCCACGTAAGGAATCTCATTTTTTTGAACGTCAACCATGTTTGAATGGACGTCCTTTTTTGCGGTAGGTTCTCCGGCGCAATCGCAATGTGTTCCGTGTACGATTACGATCCAAAACCTCGAAACGATCCGATTGTATCTGTCATCACCGAGTTCGTCGAAACTTCAGTCTCATCGATATACCCCGAGAAAGCGGTCATCTTCAAGACTTTCCCGTTCCGTAAGCGTCATTATATAGTATACACGCCGTTTTACGAGCCCGATTGAACGTCGAATGATAAAGTGCTTCATATACCTGATTGGCTTCCCGGCTCCTGGATTAAACGCGAGGCAAAACGATCCCGTGAATTGGGCTCCAAGATGGTCGAGATGCCATACCAGCATGTCCAGAAGCAAATGGTAAGCATTTCCCTACCTTAAACAAGCCCTGAGATGCATCCGTGTCAATTACTAGGAGTCCAAGGAATACGTTTCGCGCTCCATGGTATCGGAGCACATCACTCGCATGGAAAAAATGGAAGGTTCGGAACGTTCCGCGTACGAAAAGGCTCTCAAACACACTTCGTCGACCGCGTTTCTCGGTGCGTTGCACTGGCGGAACGCGCGATGCGTCAAGCTAACCCGCTTGCTTACAGGTTCTGTCGAGACGGTTTGTCATGCACCCCAGGGATGCGAGCACTACACTCACGGTCCCCTTGCAGACGAGCAGCTTGTTGATGTCGTTTACCCTCGAGATGGTCAAGAACCCACGGATCTGGAAACGCGCCCAAGCGGAGATAGACGGCATCGTTGGGATCAATAGATTGCCTGACTTCGACGACAGACTATCTTTGCCCTATATCGACGCTATCTTGCGCGAAACGATGCGACTGCATCCACCCATCCCACTTGGTGCGACTATCAGCTTTTTTTCTCCTTCGCGTGCTGGCTGATGAATATCAAGGTGGGCCGCATGCCACCACGGTCAGTGATATATACAACGGATTCTACATACCAAAAGGTATCGACGTGCATTTTCGAGACGAGTCGTAATGATGTCCAATTGACAGGCGCGACCGTGTTCGGAAATGTCTGGTATGCAGTCAGTATCACGTTGGATACCCCCTCTGACGATAACCTACCCAGGGCGATATCCCGGGATGAAACTCGATACCCCAATCCGGAAGTGTTTATCCCAGAGAGGTTTTTAAACACAAAAGGAATGCTCGTCGACGACGTACCCGACTTCATTTTTGGCTCTGGGAGAAGGCGGTGTCCGGGTGAGCAGTAACGTGTCATCAACCCTGCTGCGCTCATCTTTGTCAGGTCGACACGTCGCCGATACCTCCGCCTGGTGTGCCATGGTGACAATGCTAGCATCGTTCGAGTTCCACCACGCCACAGACACGAGCGGAAACGATATCCCGTTCGAAGCGACATATCTGAAAGGCATCACTCAGTGTGTATAAACACAAACCTCGATTCACGACTCTGATCCCTTGCCTAGCCATCCCTTGCCTTTTCCTTGTAACATCGTTCCCCGGTCACATGTAACCAAGGCTAGTTTCGAACAGGCAATCTCCAAGTGAAAAAAAAAATCGCGATCTCGTGATACCATTGTCGACGTACGAATTTCACATCTATGTAAACGAATTCGAATCCCTAAGTTATCACCCGAGCGAACGTCTCGAAAGCTTGCGCGAGCAAGACGCGACACGTCGTGGCGTTTGTTCTAAAAGACGATCGCATGAGCTGACGACTAGAGATAATATTCAACGCGACGAGGACAGCAGCTAGCACAACCAGCCGTGGATTGATCGGAATCAGTACGAAATCAAAGAGGAAATTTATGCAAAGTAGTTACCCTGAATGCTGTTTGGTGGACACCCTATCCCTGCCGTACACGAGCCCGCATTCCTCCGAGCTATTAACATTTTTCCTGGATGACGCGTGGCGTGGAATTGGATGGGTGAAACAGCGGTACACTGGACTTTGATCGCTCGAGCTTGTGCAATCGTTGCTTGAGCGTCAATCAACGAGTGGTCGATGAGAAAGTTTGGAGTCTGGGAAGAGGGCCGCGGACCAAGTGGAATACCGTGGCAACCTTCGAGGGAAGGCTAGCGTGTAAGCATTTGGTTTGTGGAGGCTCAATCATCCGACAAGATGGAGGCTAAGCCAGCTTAGGCCCTTGGCGCGGGCGTCATTGACCGACTAGGCGAAAGAAGACGAAGGCGATGAGGCGCTGAGAACGGTTACGAACTTGAGGGTTTGATGTGTGGAAGCGCCAGCCTCGACCGGCGCTATTCCGACTTATCATCTTCCACCGCCGTGCCCAAATAAGTAATCTGAACAATAGGTTTGAACGTCGATCGGCGATCGGGAGGTTGGCGGCTGTCCAGTGTGCAAGCTCGAGTTCTTCTAGCAGCGCCACCTAAAGTCGACCACCTTGCCACCTCAGCGTCTACACTCGCCACTGGCCATCGCCTAGCTTCACACATCATGCAAACACAGCATGATCTTCGCATTGACGAGCCAAGTCCTCCGATTTCAGTCCTCAGCGCTTACTGTCATGCTTGCTCTTGATGCCAAGCCTGCCACCAGAACCACCAACACCGGAAATCCGCAGTCCCAACATCCCATGTGCGCACCGTTAGACGGCATTCATCGCAATGCGCCGCACACATCCTCTCCCACATGCTTTTCCATATCCCCACACTCACGCGTGCCCCCGCCACGCTGTTCGCTTGACCCTCCCGTCTGCCGCCCTCGCACATTGAACCAATGTTATGATGCCGCAGCCGACGACGAAAAACCGTGTGTTTGCAGGTATCAAGGCGATTGTTATCTCCGCGAGCGCCTCGCAGTCGGGAAAAAGCTTGATTTGCATTGGCGAGGGAGATCATTGCAGTGGCTCAGGGAGAGAGCCGATCGCTAAAGCGAAAGCAAAAGGGAAAAAATGCACAGGCTTGCAGTGACGTACATGCCAGTATCATGACCTACGATCCCGCGCCACATATTACAACATGAGGTTTATGTGGTGATGAAACATCAAAATTCTGACTGTCAGTGGCGCGTACGCGGAAAATTGCGAACGAGGACAAACGAGCGATCTTGCAAATAGTGCAGAAAGTATGGTCCATGGCCGTAGATTGAACGGCGATACAAACCGCCCGTTGTGCAATGATTGAAGTGAATGGCCGTCATCTTGCTCTCATCGGGCGGAACAGCGTGCAAGATCAAGAAAACCGATGATATGGCCGATAATACATTCATGAAGACGGATCGATCGTAGATTTCAACACGGAGAACCCAGCAAGTGGCCTTGGGAGCATAAATGCAGACGAAAATAACGAATAGAGCCTCTAAGGTTAGCATTGAAGGACGGAGGTATTCAGTGAGAAAGTCGCCATCCAAATGTCGAACCGGCACCGTACGTACATCATCCTGGGCGTCTGAACTCAAATCTGGAGGATCGAGTCCATGTACGCGCGCAAAAATCCTTCCATGTGCCATCTCTCTTTCCAGATCGTCCGTTCTAACCCATCCCACGATCCATTTCAGTGTCGAGGGATGGGTAGAACGGACGATCTTGTATCAGTGGGTAGAATGTGGCAAGCCGGATACATGCATCGCACCAAAGAAAAAGAGGTGCAACAGGTGCTCGGAAAAATGACGTGGATGAGATCGACGGTCGAGAGTAATGCAGATTTCAATACGGATCAGAGAGTGTGTGTATGTGTGTGTAGAACCTGACTCAATCTCGATACTTGATCGTAGTCTTGATCTTGGCCATCGGAACGCAAGGGCATACTACAGCAAGAAGAAACGGAGGGAGAGATGGCGATGCGATCCTAGGGAGGGCACCGAGTGATAAGAGACAGAGAGAAGTAGGGAGGATATGGGAAAGCGCAACCACCTATTTTATACCCACTCTCCCTCCCCAAAACGTTCGATCAATCAAGAGCTCGAAAAGAAGTGTAGGTAGCACGTGCACCTGAATCATCTTTTGCTACCAATCTCTAGCAAGCGTTTAGAGTGAGTTATAACGCTTCCAGGCCACATACCATGTAGTATAGTATGCAGGATACGGTGTCGCATAATGAGAACCACATCATCACACCACCACAGGCCGGGAACCAAAATCATCCTATGCTAGCAACTATCCGACATACATTCAAACAACAAAAGAGAGCGAGGGGGAAAAAAAGAAAAAAGAAAACATCGACGACGACGCGCGCAATCGAAAACTATCGCTACACCGAGTATGCGTGTGTGAGGGGGTGGCTGCACGCCTCACCAGGAGACGAAAAAAAAAGGAAAGCAGACAGACGAAAGCATGAGCAGGATAAATAAAACCCTCCTCTTTCAACCGAGCGCAAACCGCAACGTTGAGCTATCCTCGACGTCCGTCGCCGGTCGTACCTGTCCCTGTCCTTGTCCCTGTCCCTGCCCTTGTCCCTGTCCCTGCCCTTGTCCCTGTTCCTGCGATGGCGACGGCGTATGCGACAATGAAGTCTGCCCATGCATCATCATTCCTTCCCCAGCCAACCCAAGCTCGTACCACGTCGCCTCGCTTGCATGCTCCCCCTCGAGCATCGAATACAAAAACGACGTCCACTCGCCATGCGTCGGCTGTGGCTGCACAGCCATCGGTACGTCCGTCTGCCCCACCTGAATATACACCCCATGCCCCGTCCCACTCCACTCGTTCAGCCGTCGCCGGTCGGGTGGCGTACCCCGCCCCATAAATGCGCGCGGTGGCTCCGACAATAGTGGTACGTGCAACGACGACAGAGGCGGAAGCGAATTCAAAAACGGGTGGGGCGTCGTGGGACGTGTCACGTCACGTAGCACGTCGTCTGGTCGTGGGCGCTCGATAGTTACGCCGTCGACCTGCATCGCAGCCGACGCTTGCGGGTCGACCCTGGAGGCACCGTTCGGGGGATCTGCAATCACGAGCGCTTCGACAGCATCAAGGGCCGGTTCGGGTTCCTCGCCTGCGTCGTCGTCTTCGTCGTCGTCTTCTTCGTCTTCGTCTTCCATGTCTACGTCTGCGTCGACCCAGTCTGCGTCGTCCATGGGCCAGGCTGCATCGACATCATCACCTTCCTCGTCAAAGGAAAACGCCTTGCGGGGCCCAGAAGAGGGACCCCACGACGTGGATGAATAGGTATAACTAGCCGGGGTGTATAGACGGAACTTTGTCTGTGCAGGGTTGGACGTGCCTGTCGACCGGGTTTCTTGGGCGACGGCGCGTGCTTCAGATTCGACGAGTGCCTTGATATAATCGATACCGTAGCGTCGCAATCTGGAAAGAAAAAATATTTAAAGGGAGAAAAAGATTAGCACATGACATCATTCTTGACGCAAAACGGATCAAAAAAAGCAAAAGGGGAGAGACGGAAAAAGAAGGCGGTGATGATGGACGCACAAACAATCTACCCGTTCTTGACATGCAAGTTTCCATATATTGATCTCTCGATCACGAACAAAGACAGGATTGGGTGGTACATAAAGTTGGGGAGGTGGAAATGAATGAAATTGGTCTTGAAGCTCTAAACCTTGTAATTGAGGTGCCGTGGGTGGATGTGATATCTGTACCGATAGCTCGGGTTCGAATTGAGGATGCAGGCCGTCGAAAGGAATGAGGGTATCGAGAGCGGGATTTAATGATATAGGTGGTGTAGATAATGGTGGTTGTGTATATGAATCGGAAGGGGGTGGTGGTGGTGGTGTTGAGGAGGGGTCAAGGACCATGTCCAGCGATATGGGTGGCGGTAGAGGGTCGTGCGGAGGAGATGGGAGAAGCGTTTGTCGGTCGTGGCCGGGCAGTGAGGGGGAGGACTCGGGAGAGGGTGTCAGTGGTGTCAGTGGTGTCAGTGGGGGGGAATCAGTAGAAAACTCGGAGGATTTCGAGGCGATGGGTATCGACAGTAGCGGGATGGGCGGGTCGTCTGGTGGCGCTGGGGGAGGACATGGGGGGACCTTGATCTGGTCGGGTATCGGTGTGGTGGATGTGGCGGTACTGCTGTGGCATGAGTCAGAGAAGGCGAGGGGAGGAACACGATGTGCTTGCCAGAACGTCGAGGGTGGGCAGGCAGGGTCGGGTGGGCGCTATTGGACGGGGTGAGCGGGGCATAGGAGCGGGTGCGGGGGACAGACCTGGATGGGGTCTTTCCGGCGCTTCTTTGAGCGTGCGCGGGCAGAGAAGGGGAGGCCATCGAGGTCGAGAGTGAGCCGCTGGCGTTTGAGTGCGCGGAGGGCACGGGGAGTGAGTTCGTTTTCTGGGTCGGATGAGGAAGAATCCTGGTCTGGGTCAGGGTCTGGGGGAGGATGGCGGAGGCGCTGCTTGATTCTGTGTTTCGGCGGTGGATTTGAGTGGGGATGATGGGCGTGGGCGAGTCTGGTCGAGCGACGGAGCGGACAGGCGAGCGTCGATACAGCCGCTGCAGCCATAATGACAGTCGGGTCGACGTGGGCTGATCGGAGACGGCCTCTCTCTGATCAAAAAAAAAAAAATTAAATAAATATTATTATTACCCTTTTTTTCTTGTTTTCCCTCTTGTTTTTTTTTTTTTCTCACCAATCAACAGACGCGTAAGCGGTGCACGGACCAAGCACGTGACTCGCGCAATGACATCACCCTATCCCTCCGGCTGGTCAGAGACAATGACATGCATGATCCGCAGCGACTCTGCCTTGGCAATAGGCACTTGCAGATGCGGATACGTTGACAGCGCTGGTGTACGGCCCTGTACGTTGTCTGTAAACATGTCACAATCACGCCGTGGCTATTCCACAATGAGGCACAATCGCTTCCCGCAAATGATGTGATGACGATAACCCCCCTGGATCGCTTATCCCGTTTGAATTATTTTAGCCAGGGCATCGCCAATGCCTCTTCGCCCATAAAACCGTTCCTTCCGAACTTGCAAAAGCACTTATTTCCTCGTCCGTCGTGCTTGTTATCTTATACCAACATCATGCGTGTGTCGCTCACCGTCTTGTTCCTCCTCTCTGCTCTCTCCTCCGTCTTTGCCATCGCTATCCCTCATGACTCTGTGTGTCTCTTGTCTGCGATCTCCCTCTTGTAATATTGACCTCGTCACAGCGGTCGCCCGGCAGTGGAACTGGCTGGGGTTCGGACGATGTTCGTGGACTGTCCACCATACTCCCAGTCTCACACTCACTTACTCTCGCAGAAGCGCGCCATCATTGTAGACCGATCTAGCGGTAATATCCCGGGTGGAGGATCCAGTTCTGTGCGTCCGCTCTCGTCAATTCCTTCCCCGTACTCACTCTCGTCGCAGAAGCGGGGCAGTGGTACTGGCTACCCAGGCGGAGGCAGCACCAACACAGACTCGCAAAGGCGGGGCAGTGGTGGTAGTGGTAGTGGTGGTGGTCCCACCGTACGTCCGGATTTATTTTCGCATCGCCCACGGTCGACCTGACCTGATCATGAATCAGTATTAGCGGCAACTTAAACATGCCCTGATGGTGACGTCCCTTAAAGTCCGCATTCCACTATGATCCCGGCGCCGTATACCCACGCTGATACCACGTCGTCCCAAGTCCCACGACTCATGTCCACGTCCGATCGAAATCAAGTAAAAAGAGTGTTTTTTAGGGTTTTTCATGTTGGTGTTGGCGGATGGATTGGATATCGAAGCTGTTTTTTTCCTCGCTCTTCTTCTATTCTACTGAGCATGACCTACTCACGTTCGTTCCTGTCGCTTATCATATTCCATATGGTCGTATTCTGTGTCATTTCTGTCCTGTATTCTGCCACGAATGCCTATTCGGTTTTTCCCTCGAAAGAGACATCAGTTCATGTGCCTGATGTGGTGCACGCGGGCAAGGAACAAATGGACTTGTCGGAGCTAGATGGCCGTGTCGGTTACATAATCCCATCCTCTTTTCATCCGTTCCGATCGCCTCTTTCCATGTCCCATGCCCGACTCGGAGCGAGCCACCGTCCACTCGTCCGAAGCAGACGTCTGGCACCTCAAGCAAATCACTTTTGCTTCCAGGTCCATCAAGATCATCACCCAAAACTTTAACGGGTACGTGTCCCCATCACTCTGTCGCGTGCGCAGCAGCAAACATTGTCCTCCAAGCCCATGCTCCTTTATAGCCATATGTACGTGACCTTCATTCCAACCTTACATGACTCGTGCGCTGACTTTGAACAGGCAACATCCTCATCCTTCGTGGTCAGCTCCACATTCTCCCTCCAGACCGCACCACCGTGTCCTATGAATTCCTCGCGCAGCTCGTCGGCGAATACCTCTTGACCAACTGTCCCGACGTCGATATTTCAGCCGCCCTCTCCATCCTGCCCAGCACCACCAGTACGTCCCCGTCTCGTCTTGTGCGCTCCTACTGACGCGTGTGCGTGCGCATACAGAGGGTCTCGATCTCAACCCCCGCTTCACGAGTGTCACCGCCTTTTCGCCACAGGCAGGCGAGCTCGCACTGTTTTCCCAAGCCGGCATCCCGCTCGTCCATGGCTGGGTCGTCGACCCCGCGAGCCCCGAAGCGGCGGTCATGAGCCAGATTGGCGACTATGACAGCGCCGTCACGTTGATTGCCGACGCAGATCACCTCACGCGAGGACGATTGCTTGGCAATGGCGGTGACGGAGACGGGGACGACGCGGAGCGCCGCGCCGGCTATTATACGTACCAAGACGAGCACGAGGACGGGGCCGGCCCGAGTCGAGCGGGAAGCAGTAGCGCAGGTCCGAGCTCGGGGCAGTATGCTGACGAGGACAGGCGCAAGATTGAACACGGTTCGTGGGCACTTTTTTTCTTCGCATCATGGAGAGAGCGTGACAGTTTTCGACTAGCCATCGTCGCACACCAGTTTTTGGACGCGACCAAGTCGCAGCTGACGTATCACGGCCTATTTCAGCTCGCATCGACGCTTGCACCCGGATCTCTCGTGGCGCTCTTTCGCAACGCCCACTTGTCGGTGGTGTACAAGTCGCCGAGTCCGCTGCCCGATGTCGGGACTAGCACCGGCGTCAATGCCAACGCCAGTAGCAGTGCCGGCGCTGGGACAAGTACCAACCCTGACGTCACCCCCGACACGGCCTCAATACCCGAATCAGCCCTCTACGCGCTCGTCACCGACGACGTCTTTTTGCACGAGCCCTCGATCGTCTGGGAACGCCTCGAAGACATCGACGGCGGCTGGTCCACGTTCGTCGACTCGTACTTCCACCGCGCCGTCCCCGTCGGCGGGGATGTGGCGGGTCAAACAGCCGAGGCGGCACTGAGAAGGTTCGAGATGGAAGCGGGGATCTATGCGGTGGTCGATCCTGCCGAGTGCGTTTCTCTCTTTGTTTGTGGACGTGATGATTAACGGGCGGTATGGCGAAACAGTCAAGCTCTAGCGAGGCAGTTGCAAGCAGAGGAAGATGAACGAGCGCGCGAGGCGTACGCCAAGCGGCACGAAGCGCTCGAACGACGGCGCGCGGCCGAGGAGGAGGCTCGAAAGAAGATGGAGAGCAAGAAGGCGAAGCGGAAGCGGATCAAGGAGTGTGTCATCATGTGATGCCCATCACGTTCTCGTTCACGGTATTGGTTGTTGATGTATACCCCTTTGGAACGTTACCTTTCGGTATTTTTATTTATTTCGGGAATGGTAGACGGGACTGGCGCCGGGCGAGAAGGAAGTAGGAATGGGTATGAGCGTGTTCGGTTCGAAGTGCGGTGGAATCTCGACCGCGGCCGATGCTGCGACAGGCGGGCGACTCGGGTGCCTGGCCTAGTGCGTATCATTTTTGGTTTAGAGTCCGAGCGATGCAATACATTGTGACCAGCCACGTTGGTACCCGCGAACGGATCACAACCATGGCGATGGCGCGTGATATGTGATGGTGATGGTTAAGATGTATGATGTACCTTGTCCGCAGTGTCCGACGTTCGAGTCAGACTCTTGGCCGAGATTGGCAACGTCTCGACTCTTGGACTGCATTGTCCATGGTTCAGTCATCATTTGCACAGACGCCGTTCGATGCGAATTCGTCGGATCTGAAAACGACATGTGGACATAGTGTTCTAGACGATCGTTGGTACGACCACCAAGGCGATCCACGTTGCGACCGATACCCTCCCATATTTCAGAATGCATGCCATTCGACGGCGATCAGTATTACCGACGAGACGAGCCTCGTACTGCGATCTAATCACACGGTCGGGCGGTGCAAGAAAACTTGTGGGCTCGACGCTGTGCTCACTGGCAATTGGCGGTGAATCGCCGATTGAAATCACGAAATGAATGTCCATGATGAGCGTGGTTTTACTATCATTTCACTCGTTATGCAAATTGCTCGTACGATACAAACACTACGGAACGTCACGTTCCCAACACTCTACTGGCCCCAAAGAATTATAGGAGATAGATCAATATGTATTCAGATGAAAATGAAAGAAATCAGCTATAATTAATAGGAAGTTGTACTTACAGCACGACAATGTGTCAAGGTTGACATGAGTGTGTATTCAACTTCGGATCCCCAGATCCCAAAGGTCTCGCCTACGTGTCACAGGCGGGTTTCTTGTGGTCCTTCGAGTGAAGTATTAAAGGGAAAAAAATAGTGCGAGAGGCTGTAGAAATAATTTATGAAGTGTAGTTCAGGAGTATGTATCCCGCTGAAGTCCACCTGCGACAAATTTGAAGTTCCATCGTGACCGGATACGTGACCCGGTTTGCATTGGTTGTGCAAAAGGGGGTCGATGACTGGAATGTCTTCGTCTCCTCAGAACAATTCATTAAAAACTTGGAAAGATCGCAAGTAGATGCGATCGTACATTCTGAATCTACTAAATTGAAACCGAGAGGTGAAAATGTTCTTGATGAAGCGCTGGAAGGCAAATACCGAAAAATTTGCACTTCCGGGCCATTGATAGCAATTTCAAAACTTGTCGATGCATGTCCAACGAAGAGAGAGAGAAAAATCTCGAGAACGGAAATGAACTTACCGGATGGCAGCAAATGAGCCACCAGCGGATGCAACGTAGACAAAGCCATCCATCATATTCCCAGAACCAGTAAAAAAAAGGTAACATGAGGATAACGTTAGAAGCTGTGCGATAACGGATAAACAGGTCGGGGCGGCTTTACCTGAAAAAATAGAGAACATCGGATCCCACACTAGCAAGAAAACAAGTCGCGGGACAGTTTCGGCAACTGTGCCGAGACATGTTTTGCGTGCTGATCCGAGGAGGTCCCGGCCGAGTCCAAGTACTTACTTGAGTAAAAGTGATCGGGATGAACACTTCAAAGGTTCCGGAACTGTTTCCCAATGCGCCATCCGACACTACATTAGAGCACGAAGGTGAAGTGAGTCTGAGTAAAGAAGAAATCGCAGGACACGCCAAAGGTTCCAGAACTGCACAACGAGATGAGAGCATGCATTGGTAGAAAGAGGAATGAACGATCGCAAAACTTCATCCCAAAATAGGAGTGGTACAACAAGAAAAAACGACGTGTGATGGGTGAACGGACGAGAACTGAGGAGGGAGGAAAAGCGACGAGCCCGCGTTTGTATACAGAGATCCGCAACGAATCAGGAAAGAAGTATCAGCACGTCGCACAAACTCTCGAAACGATCTGAACAGAGCAGAGTGCTCGTTAGATCGCCGCGTGTATATCTCGGAAGGACGCTCTCCGAGCCTCCATGCGGAAGAATATACCTTGTGACGCATCATGATCCTATTCACGTTCTAGGCTTAATCCCAGTCAAAGACTGCAGCATAGTCAGAGCAAACCACCAACTACCCGGTACATTGTCCCCTTTCTGCACCATTCGAGCCCGCCCCTAGCGATCTGAAAATTTTCCGGCGTAAAAGGGAATTTGAAAACACCGTACCCATCTCTTCTTGACGCGTTCCCGACGAGTCTTCGTCTTATGTCTGTCCCTTCTTCGTTGCATCCTCGACCCTCATTTTCATCGAGATTTTGTGCAAGTCGTGCGTGTCACGCGTCCAGTCGCTGCCAGGTTACAGCGAGCGTTGCGTTCGACCAGCGCGGTCTGGCGTGTCGGGTTGTCATGCACCCGCATTCGCATTCGGCGCCTTCGTTATCGTTATCTTTGTCGCATTCCAGTTCTCGCATTGTTGCGTCATCGGTGGTTGACGTGAGCGGTAGGGTTTCAGTAGAATGATCTCCGCTTCAAACTCCGAATAGCTCTCGTTCTGCAACGGGCAGTTTCACAATGATTCCAATCAATTTTTGCAAACGGGCAAGTAAAAAAAAGCATAATGAGTTACGACAACGAAGCAGAGGTTAAAGAATTGATGATATATAGGTTTAAACGGGCGCGGCAATTTGAACATACCCGCCACCCGAAAATGAACCCACATGGCCATATTGCACTGTTCTTGATTTCGGAACTGTTACGATCGAAGACTTTTGGTCTATATAAGCACCGCAGTCATGGGAAGAAGCGAGTTACCCGAAACGCTGTAATTTAACGCCCGTGTTCGTGGTGTCCGTGCTCCATGTCAGCTGATCAAGATCGTACAAGGTGACCTGGATTTAGATACGGATCCGGAATTGACAAGGCAAGTAGCTTCGGTCCGGAGTCTCTATCGCAAACACTCATAATTACATGTGCGTTTCCTGTTTCCTAGTTTCTTTGTCTGGTCATGGAGCACGTACCTATCTCAGGTATACGTGCCACGGACGTTTCCACTGGATCGAGACGCATTCCTGTCAGTTTCCATGTATTCATCTTTGTCAACGGCGCTGAAAGGAGAACAATCAACAAACTAATCGCCGTGAACGCGTTGATCATTGAATGGAATCTCACGATCCCTCTTACGATTCTTTTGTGTTGTGACTTTGCGCCTTCTCTACGTTAATACATCCTGTAGCCTTCGCACGCGCTCTGCCAATGTGCATATCAGAATTAGTGCCTCGTTCGAATTTTCACCCGTACTGGGCGACGGAACAACACTCGGAGAGCTAGATGTGTTTGTGGGGGAATTGTTGGATCGGAGTGAGGAAATAATATGTGAGTCGTCAGGTCTGTGTATGTGTCTGATATTTACGTTGTCGTGGAGCGTTTTCCTTTCTGCCACGAGAGGGAAAACTCGTACTTTCGTGTTTACCCCTCTTTGTAACAGTAGAACGCGGCCTCTACGGCGAGAGCACCAGGAAAGCAGAACTCGGCCGAAGTGTTAGTTTTCACATCCAAAATCCCATCGAAGTGCGTGTCGTTGACATGTCCGCCATCCCAGGTCGATTCTTTCGCCCATCGTCTGAGCAACATCACAGATGACGGTCATGGCGCCCTCTCGCGTTACAGCCAAGACCAAGCTCCAGAAGATCTCGCGTTATCAATAGAACACTTTGTATGCGCCCTAGACCTCTGCCCGCCGGACCACCCCTTCTACTTGGTCGTCAAGTTTAACTTGGCCGTGGTACGGCACGTTCATTACCAAGTCAATTCGGGTGTGAATGAAGCTGACATTTCCGTGACTCTTTTTCGGGACGCGGTTGAATTACGTCCAGAGGGACATCCAGACCGCCCTTTCACCTTGTTCCATCTCGCAGTAACCCTCTTGTCTCACTCCGCCAAGGCAGGAGGCGGGATATATGCTCGAGAGCTACTGTCACAAGTCTTGGAATCTTGTCCTGCCGAGAGTTATTATCATTGCTCGGCGTGCTTTGTGCTGAAGATGTCTGTCATGCACCACGTTGAACCTACCGCCACTGGAAATAACAATGCGGTACATTTAGCATAGAATCCAGAACTTGCCGGGGTAGACGATATAGGCAATATCGCTCTTGTTCACCTGGAGCGTTTCCAAGAGCTCGGCCAGGTGGATGATCTCGGTACGGCAATTTTGCTCGTGTTGTGTGCACTAGGTCATCGATCCAAATCTGAAGTTCGTCTCTCTGTCGGAACGCTGGAAATGATGTCTCATGCGTATGATAGTATTCAGGGTTCTATTCATTTGACTTTTCGTGTGATTGTGCAAAAACATGTCGGCGGCCCTACCCTAGCAGATCCCCCCTATCCAGACTGCAAGTGTCCGCTCTCCGGCCCCTGCTTTTCTCTCCCTTCCCCATCTCCCTCCGCCTCGTCACAAACGACACCTCGTTTCCTTTTCAACCGTTATACCTTCTCCGGAAGCTTGGGGCAAATCCTGAGCGGCTTCCGCCTTGCCAAACCAGCAAGTTCGTCCAACGACGCGCTAGGCCGCCCGACACCGCACGCCCTCTCGAAGACATCTCAACAAGACATACTGGTACGCGGCCTCTTGCGCTCCCGCGGCGCGTCATGATCGTCCTCACTGTCACCGGTGTCCGTGTTCTCATCGAGCGGCGTCGGTGGCGTCAACGTGGTGTGCCGGGCTCCGGCCCGTTCAGAAGCGACGTCGGTGTGGGCTTACGCAGTGTCGATGGGTTGATGGCGAGCACCTACGATGGCGACGTAGACGGCGCATGGTCGGCGAGCGCCTCGTTGACATATGCAGACAATCACTGTATGGCGTGCGCGCACGCGGACGACGTGGTTGTGGACGAGGCGATGACTCATGTGACCATATCCAAAGGAGAGGCCCCGCGTCATCGTCCGGCAGGAGTGGCGACGTGCCAGATTTGTCCCACATGAGTGCTTTCATGACCTCTTTGTCCTGCGTCGGACGTGTTTCGTAGACGTGTCGGAGGTGTGGTGGACAGAGGGGACAACAATGAGCCAAGATCAAGTATTCCTGGCGCTCGGAGGACCTCATGTTGGGCTGTCCTACGGACGCTTGAGATGGGCATCGTCAGGGGCAGCGATCGGCCGTGGGGAGTGCGTTATAGCCGTGACACGTTTCCTCAAGTTCGTTACATAAACTAACCCGTCGACACTCGCCAGGCAGGTCTGAAGATTGGATCTTCCATCGTCGTTCATCGTGGCAACCGTCCAGTAGTATTGCCTCCGCAACTGGCTGTGCTTCGTGTGTC
The DNA here is from genome assembly GCA_038090335.1 of Solioccasus polychromus. Taxonomy (NCBI): domain Eukaryota; kingdom Fungi; phylum Basidiomycota; class Agaricomycetes; order Boletales; family Boletaceae; genus Solioccasus; species Solioccasus polychromus. The sequence continues at coordinate 16,928 of JBBPMM010000187.1, read as the reverse complement.
ACAGGTGGAAATCGTGTGCTCCCCGGTGCCTTTCTGAGCCGCCACCTGTCTGCTTACACTACTACTACTGCTTCCCTCTGAAAGCGGGCTCTCTATGGTTGTGGACGGAGAAAGCAGAGATGGCGTCCGAGGGGAGTCCGAGTCAGAAAGTGCTCCAAGCAAGCACTGTCCCGCACCAGGTGTGACTAACCAATCTTCTCGCCCGACGGTTTCTGCATCAAATACAGAGGTGTAGGTATGGCGGGCGTGCTCCGAGGAAGACTGACAGCTGAAACGGGTTCCGAGTCTGTGGTGCCAACGGCTTGGCATGTCGAATCATGGATCGCCTGAGGCTCACGCCCCTCTACAAAGGTTTCCAGTAACAAAGTGGGAAGACGGGTGTCAGCTCTTCGTGATCGGCCTCCACTGGCGATGCTGCGCCGGTACAGAAGGCACGAGTTCAGGGGCTGCACCCTCCGCCGAAATCTCGTTGCCGTTCACATGCGAGACAATCTGAGGGTCCACAGCGCGTCCTCCATCACCTCGAAGTGCCAATATCGACGAAAAAGTGGACGACGTCTGTCGATCACTGAGCGGCCTCCAATTAAGTGATACCACCGAGGAATCTATGCCTTCACTCCTAAAAGAGGGGGGGCAGCGGGCCTTGGACGATCTTTGCCGTAGACGACCAGATCTCCATCGCGGCACCAGCGTTGCCAACCGTAAACACGACCGAAGGCCCCGGAGAATTGGAAGCTGTAACCACGGGTTTGTTCAGATGAGAAGATAAAGGAACAGATGCTCGTACGTGTGGGTAACTGTGTATACGAAGTCGTCGAGCCGCCGAGCGGACAAACACGATCGTCTCGAAGCGTTCGATAATCCCTCTCGACGTTCGTTTCAATATGATTTTGGTGGTTCCGTGAAGAGCGAGCCAAATACTCTGAGGTATATGCGGTCGGTCGTACTAAATTGATTACTGTAAGTCAACAATTGCCCCGGAAAATGTTGACATATACTAGGAGTGGGGTGACAAATTATATAACATATATATACGCAATGACTCGGAAAGGGAGGAGAAAGATAAAAGCTCGCTAGAGTCGTTAACGCACCACTCAACGGTTGCTAAAAGAAAGGATAAAACGGGGTCAGCACCGGCGTAGCATACACTCAAGTCGACCAGCATAAATGGGGGGGCATGCCCGTCGATTTAGAAATGGAACAGGATGATTCAGACGTGGGTGAGGATATGCTTGGATCGACGCGGCACTGTATTCTAAAGATATTCAGAATCGGATTGGCCAGGGAATCAGTCCAACGTAGAGCAGCGTCTCGTTTGAGATGACAAGAAAAATAAGATCAAGACCAAACAGCGTATACATCATCCACTATGCGATATTAACAGCTAGGGATACATCCACACAAGTACACGCCAACCTGTCTACTCCATCATGCCACCCCAGGAATGTCGACAGCATGAACGGATAAGAGATTACTTAGTAAAAGAGCAGACGATCCATCCGCAGCAAGGACGTTAATTTCTTCAGCATCTCGTTCTATCTGATCAAAGAGTTCACCGGCGCCAGACATACGCGCGACGCGAGCACACGCCGCATGTATTGCAAGCAAAAGGGGATCAGGTGGGGGCGCTTCCATCAATCCCGTGTTGAACTCGACAAACATTGGAGCGCCATCAATGTTTCGATCAGCACCCTTGAAGATGGCATGGATGATTTCTTCCAGTCCCTGTTTATGCGTACACACTTTGTAGCGATGGGGCTGCACAGATGATAAGACGGTGCAATTGACAAGTCTGAGTAACATGCCTTCTTCGTATGTTCAAACCACAGTTCCAAGCGATCAAAGAAGTAACGTAGATTGTACTCCAACGTGAGTAGGTTCCAAACTTGGTGAATACCCCCTGCTTTTGCAAAAGCGGTGGTAAAATCCGAAAATCCAAGGCTTTGTAGTATGGCCAGAGCACCAGCAGTACGAGTCTGAACAATGCGTGAACATAGATTCTGCGCCGCCATGGTTGAAATAAAACCTGGCTGTCGTCACCGACCGCAGGGTCAATGCCTTGCATCACCGACTCATTAAATATGTGAGCCATCTCGAGTGGAAGCGTCCAGATATTGGGAAGGTCCCTGAGCTCCGAACAGTGTTGAACCGATGTAGCATCGTATGTACCTGTGATAACGCATCGGTAGCCATCACGAGAGAGCGACTGATCAAATATTAAGAACAAAGTGGTTGTGCACAAAACACGAACCTTTTTCTGGAAAGTTCTATAATCACTACCCGTGGACTCCACGTAATCTTTGATCATATCCTCTAACGTGTCAAAGGAGGGGCGCGAAGGATGCGAGGATGGTTGCGTATATGCAGTGGTGGTAGTTCGGACTTGTAGCCACTGTGAGCATCGGACCATGGAGAAAATCAGTTCAACGTACCCGTACGGATAAACTTGTCGCAGAGAAGTTTGCCGGTGTCGATGATGACTTGATTTTCATCGTCATGAGAGCTCCGGGCCTGCAACGTGAGCCACGTAACGATTTGTTGGCTGGGTTTTTGGCCGAAGATGTGGGACTTTTCAATAAACTCGAGAAGCAAGTATCCAGCCACTCTTATAGAAACGAGTTTCTGGTCTGCCTCCAAACTGACGTCGTGCCTCCCTCGTCCATTGCCTCGTTCCTGGACGGCATGCTCTTCAGCTCTGAGTATGGCTGCGTAGGCGGTTCTGTGACTGTCACTCAATCCCAGACTTTGGATTCTGGGAGACACGAGTGTTGGGAGTGCAGACATCCAGGAATAGTTAACAAACACGAGACATTTAAGTGGCGGTGTTGTCGTATATTCTCGCTCAGCACGTTCAAGACGGGAATCCAATCAAAGGATTTTAGCTCTTTCAGCTTGTTATATCATACAGCATCCGGTTCGGGTGCTTTGATCAAATCTCTGATTTAAATAAATCGATTTCAATTATGGAGGACGCCTTGCCACTTTGTGGGGACGATGGGCCCCGAGTGAGTTTCTTGAACAACCTTGGCCGATGATCAGCTTTGAAAGCGATTCGATCGCCTCGGGGACCTTGCTGATGTCGAAAAGTCTGTCTCAGCATTGGAGGATGCCATTCGGCTCACTCCAGATAGACCTCACACCGACAAAGCGAATATAATGGGCAACCTCAACGCTTCGCTCAGATCGCGCTACGACAGTCGCAGAAACCTCGAAGACATCAATAGGTCTATCTCCGTCGCCGAGGACGTTCTGCGATGTATCCCAGATCACCACTCCAATAGAGTACGCACGCTCGGCACTCTTGGCACCTCTCCCCAGGCTCGTTCGAGCACCTCGGTGATCTTTCCGATATCTAAACCACCTTGGTGGTGCACTGCTCGGTCGGTTCGAGCGTCTCGGTGACCTGTCTGACATCCACATGTCTGTGAGAAGTTGGTACAGTTGACACCCGCAGCGCACCCTTACAGGGCCAGCAGGTTGGGTAATCTGGGATATACGCTCTCTGTGCGCTTTCGGCGGGCTGGCGACGTTATTGACATCAGCAAGGCAGTTGCTTTGCTCAAAGATGCCTTGCGCCGCATCCCGGAGAACATTCCAACAAGGCCGCTGTTATGGGCAATCTCTCGAACGCGTTAGTGGATCGCTTTCGGCATCTGGTACTGTGAATGGTATTGATATTGACGATGCGGTTGGCGCCTTCGAGGGTGTCCTGCACCTCTCGTCTAGTGATCCTGCTCTGGGTCGCAAATACAGAGGGGAACTCGGCGAATGTTTATATAGACGTTTCCAGCGCCTCGGTGATCCCGCAGACCTTTCAAGAGCAATTTCAGTTAGTTTTCGAAGACACGCTAGCACATAAAACCGGAAGCAAAGTGCCTTTTACCCTATGTTGATCGACCGTTTTAAATTGGGTCGGAATACAAATGATATCAATAGAGCAGTCTCAACGCTAGAGGAGGCCTTGCGACACGTACCAGACGACCATTCTGACAAACCTCCCATCATTGGTAACCTCTGTGGTGCGTTGATTACTTGCCGTACCTACTTGGGTGACGTAGCGGACATACACGCGCGATTGCGTGTTGTGAAGATGCTCTGCGGTTACTTTCGGACGACCACGTTTACAAGTCTGGATTTTTTGCCACTCTTGGTCATACCCTGTCAATTCGCTTTGAATGTCTCGGCGACAAGGCCGACATGGATAGAGCACTTCCTCTACTCGAGGAAGCAGTGAGACGGACTCCAGACGAGACTCCCGTCAAGCCCGCAGGTTGAATCTCATTGATCTTACGTACTCTGTTCGCTTCATGAAATTCGGGGATTCATGTGCACTTTCCACTGCACACAAGCATTTGTCGCTCACAGCTTGCAGTGCCACAGGTTTAGTGGACGATCGATTGAAAGCATCCCGGGGATGGATTAACACGGCCGTCGAACAAGGACGTTCAATCATCCGAAGTCAGCTGTTGCAGCTGCGCGCCTCTCTGGACGACTTGCTGAAAGTACCCGGTATTAGCACAGCGACTGAAGCGTATTTCTCAGTAGTTGGAAGTCAGCATGCGAGACTCGCCCGTACATGAGGGCATGACGACCAACCTGGACACCGCGTCATCTGAACATCAGGCATGGCACCACCGCACACTCGCTCAGGAGCGTTGGCCAACTCATCGCAGAGGTCCGCTCCACATCGGGTTTTAAGCGATTCTTGTTTCCCAAGACATTCGCCCAGCTCACCACCGCAGTGCACTCCGGGCCAGTTGTCCTGCTCAATGCCTGTGCGATGCATTAATTGTCATTGCGAACTCAGGAGACCCCCTACATGTACCACTGTTTGATATCACCTATTCGGAGGCATTCAAACTTGTTAATGCTCAGGAGCCTGCTGGATGGCGCTGGCCAGTTAGTCTCAGAGCCAGAACCTGTCCGAGCTGCCAGGCTTGTGTCAAAATGGCTCAGCATCAACAATACATCCAAGCACATCTTGTCAGAGCTGTGGGAAAAGGTCGCTTTTCCAGTCCTGGAGTGCCTGGGATGCTTGGTAAGTTGAGTTTGACAGGCGTCGGACCACTGACACGTGTGTTCAGACACCTGGAGAGTTGCACCGCATTTTTTGGTGTCCTACTGGCCCTTTCGCGTTTCTTCCCATTCATGCTGCGGGCCTTTACGACACGAACGAACCAGGGACAAAGGTACCGGACCCCGTGATTTCGTCATACACCCCTACACTCGACGCTCTTATACCACCGCCTGAAGGTTACGTCGCCCCTACGAGTCTGCGCATCCTCGCTGTACCCCAACCGGATTCGGATGGACAAACGTGGCTTCCCGGCGCACGCGAAGAAATAGCTCACATCCAGGCCGCCGCCGATTCCCTGTCTTCCCCTAATATTACCGTCTGCCACAGATCCGGCACCGTCGACGACGTCTTCGACCAAGTGTCTTTCGCCCACTGGGTTAACTTTGTCTGTCGTGGCATCCAGGATCGACATGTGCCGCTCGACAGCGGGCTACCGCTCATATCAGGACAGAGGCTCAGACTGGCGGATATCATTCGCCTCTCCGTGCGCCTACGTGGCAGGCTGGCATTTCTATCGGCATGCCAAACAGCGACAGGTGACCGGTCGTTGACGGAAGAGGCAGTGTATCTCGCGGCGGGAATGTTGTTGCCAGGACACCGGAGCGTGGTTGCGACGATGTGGTCTATTGGGGACGGGGATGCGCTGGAGGTCACGCAGAGTGTGTACGAGCAGTTGTTCGAGCAAAGCGTAAAAGGGCAAGGAGAGGGTGGGTTGCCGGATGCGAGAGGTGCTGTGCTGGCGCTGCACGTGGCTGTTGTGCGACTTCGGGTGCAGTCGTGGGTGCCGTTTATTCATGAGACGAGGGACCTTGGCACTCCGTTGACCAACGTTCGTCATCGGTACTACTGTAAAGGTAAGTCTTTTTTTTTTGGATGTGTTTCTTTATTGTTCGGTAGAAGTTTTTTTTGTTAGACGGTTTGCAAATGTCCTCTTAGGATCCCTCGCTCCAGATTAAATAAGGTAGAAATAACTGCCTTGATGTGTGTAGCTTGGTTCATCTTAATACGTTGGGCGATTTGTGCCTCTGATGTCTGGAAGAGCAGTCGTCCTTTCCTAAAGTGAATCATTTCGACTATGAATAAAAACTTATGGCCAGCATGGGGGTCGAACCCAGGACCTTCGCGTTATTAGCACGACGCTCTAACCAACTGAGCTAGCCGGCCTTTAAGTAAGTTGTACTTTAGAAAGTACAATTCTTCTCCGAGATTATTATGGATCTTCCACTGGGTACGAAAATAGTCTCTGGTATCGAGACGTGAGTCAGCGAACCGTGGTACACAGATCGAAGCTCGCAAAGGTAGATTCGGTCTATCTTCCAAAAACCCACTCCAAGAGAAAAATCGAAGCAACAGTGACACCACGGCATAGACGTGGACGATGATATTGGATGAGACGAGATTGTTCGCATCGAAAATCGTTTGTGATGTTGGCTGTTGTGAGAGTCCGAAATGGCAGAAAAAATAGCATCAGATGAGATGAGCACATGTAACGCCATCGGTCAACGTGAAGGTCAAATCATCAGATAATCAAGCGATGAAAACCCCTCCAGAAACCCTATAATTTCCAAATCTGTCACCTTGAGTTCCGAATCCGAATCCGACTGCGCTTGGGTTATTTTACCATCGCTACTCCTTCTACGTAGGACCCTGCGAAGTTCTACTTGCAATCACCATTATACTTTCCAGGGCGTGCTCCCAACCTCCCACCCTCTGATTACGCCATGTCTAACACCAACTTTCACGTCGTGGTTTCTCCCGATCAATTCAAGGAACTCTTGTCCGCCGATTTACACAGGGTTTCTTTAATCAATTTCTGGGCTCGATGGGCCGAACCATGCAAGCAGATGAACGATTTTGTCGTAGAGCTCGCCAAAAGACATGATGAATTGTTGGTCTTGCAAGTAAGTGAGCTTGTAACTTAGGGTTATTTTCTCTCCTGTCCAATGTGATATTTCCTCTGGTTTGATCTGTGCTGCTTAGGTTGAGGCAGAAGAACAGGAAGACATTTCAGAGTCGTTCAATATCGAAGCTGTTCCAACGATCATCCTTCTCCGAGTAAGCTTCGAACTCGACATTCCCGACTCGTCACAGAATCCATTTCTAATCGGAGCCACGTTGTCAAGGGCCATACGCTACTTGATCGGATTAGTGGTGCGGATGCGCAAAACGTAACCAAGCTAGTCAATAAGCATCTCGGCAAGGCGCCACAGACTCCACAACTTAACGGTGGTGCCGAACAGAAGGAAGAATCGGCGGAAGAACTCGAGGCTCGCATGCGTCGTATCATGAAGCAAAGTCCCGTCGTTTTATTCATGAAAGGGGAGCCTAACAATCCACGTTGCGGCTTCTCGAGAAAGGCAGTCAATCTTTTGCGAGATCAAAACGTGGCGTTTACGCACTTTGACATACTTGAGGATGAGGCGGTCAGGCAAGGTGATGTGGTGTCCTCCTTTGGCGGGTCCATAATCTTATCCGACGACGATAGGATTGAAGGAACTGAACGATTGGCCTACGTACCCGCAGTTTATCGTCGGCGGAGAATTTGTTGGCGGACTGGATGTGGTCACAGAGATGGTGTCTAACGAGGAATTTGCAGACGTATTTCCCAAAGCTTGAAAAGAACTACGTGAAAATGTGCCATGTATAACTGATCAAATGCGGAGCAACGACCGATCGAAGGGTGAGCAGCGTGTAGGGCACTCTGAAGTTCCACGGTGAGATTTGGCATTGACACCACTTTATGTTTCGTGCCTTGCCTAGCACACGTGTTGGATACGGCGACGGTAGATCCGGTCCGTCCCCTCGAAGCCTCTCGCCCCACATGTCGACGTGAGGGCAGCTTAGCGGTGTCTTGAATTGGAAGTGGAGCTCATACTCACGGAAGCGGTATTATCCTACGATGAGATCTACTATATTTGACTAACTTATTGGTCATGAGTCAAATCAGGGGTGCTGCTGGCAGATGCATGATGATGATGCGGCGGAAGAGCTGACCCACAACCCAGTCCTAGTACTATACGTCATTCTCTATATCCGAAAATGGGACCATACTACCCCGGTTTGAACCAAGCTCCAGTACGATCCTTATCGGATCGTGAGTCCCACAAATATACTCGCCCGACTCTAGCGGTATGAGGGTTATTCGCGTGATGTCACGCAAAATATTGAAAGGCTCGTGTACAAACAACGGAAAATAGGAACTGCAATTCACCCCGATGAGTTCTCGGCGTTCCACTTCTTCTCGCGAGTCGGTGATTTATATTTATGAGAGTAATCACTGAAATCTTAGCCTTTCCTTTCGGTTTTGTCCCTTTTCCTTTAATTTCTCTCCATGTCTCCAAGTCAACACCCCCCATACCTTACATGTCGTGTACTCCTCCTCATAGACGTCCAGGTGAACATGCTGAAAGACCCCAAGGAGGGCGGTGTGCCTGAAGCGCACACCGTGCGTCAAAATATCGAGCGCATTCTCGCCAAGGCGCGCTCCGAGAAGCATCCACCTAGAATTATACACGTCCGCAACAGTGGCGAACCCGGCGAAGCAGATGAACCAAACAAGCCTGGCTGGCAGCTCGTCTTTCCACCTCTCCCCCACGAGCCCATCGTCGACAAGAAGAAGAATAATGCGTTCACGGGCACCACGCTCGGGGAATTAGTTTCAGTAGACGCCGAGGTAATTGTCGTCGGGATGCAGAGCGACTATTGTGTTCGCGCCACGTGCAGTGCCGCACTTGATAGAGGGAATGAGGTGATCTTGATAAGAGGCGCTCACGCTACCTTTGATCGCAAAGAGGTTTGGAATGGCGGGAGCACTACTCGTGCTCATGTGGTCGAGGAGGAAATCGAAGCTGAACTCGAGGAAGCAGGGGTGAACATCTTGGATATGAAAGACCTTCCTGAACTCTTCACCGACCGATAGCTGTCAATCGTGAGCACTCTGTCAGAAGTGTGGTGGGTAAGTCTCGATACCATATTTATTTTATGGTGAGTACGTCGGCACGATCCGGGCTTCGAGCATGTCGGATCGTGAGGCTAACGCGCCGTGCAGGAAGGTTGGACGCCCCACTAGTGGCGGCTTGGACGGTCGCTCGGATTTTTTTTGGGGGTGTTAGTGGCATGCCATTTCCCCCCAGTATCATACCCATACCGCTGGTCCTTTGGTTCCTTATTTACTCGATGCCTTCCTCTAGGCTTTTTTTATAGCATTCAGGTTGCGTTGGTTGTGATTTATTTGGTTCCAAAACAATTTCATGATGAGGAGTCACAGCCACTGCATATTGCTTCGATGGCTTCAAATTCGACAGTCGTCGTAGACCCTTACAGGCCAATTGTTGACGACGTGGTCCGTATAATTTTTAATCGCCAACAGCGAAACTCAGTTTTTGAAAGAACCAACGCCTCAAACTAACCACGGACGCCCCCTTCACACCGACTTATGTCCGACAAGCATTGACTTTGTCGTCTGACCCCGCTGGTATATACGAGAGCCGTGTCAAGGGTCGTCACGTACCCCTCACAAACCCTCCGCGGGAGAGTAGAGCCAAAAAAGAAAGCACCGCGAAGCAAGCGCGAAAGCAAGTCGAAAAAGACCGAAAGAAGCTACGTCCGCTGGGCCGCAACGCAGCGGCATCCAAAGGACTTTGGAAATTGGAAAAGGATGCGACGAGGTGCGTGTGATACTCATGGTATTCCATCTATGATCGGGCCGGTGATGATGGCGTCACGACACTGCAAACAGGTTCGACTTGTTTGTGCCGCTGCATCGGCTCTGGATGGGATACATGTCGGAGTTGCTAGGGTTGGGGGTCCCTGATCCTGCTTCGTCATCACATGAAAGTAAAATGCCGAATGCATCTTCTATGCACGCTAAGCTAGTCAAGGCCGATCTCAGCGGAGCATTGCTCACAGGTAAGCGATAAGCATGACGCGCATAATTGGCTCACCGAGCACTCGTTTCCTAACCCTAGTCCGCCAAAGTAGGAACCCTTGCCTCGTGAGCCTCTCTGGAATCGTCCTTCACGAGACAGAGAACGCGTTCAAGCTTATCACACGGAAGAACCAATTAAAACGTGAGTATGCCAGTTCATCTCCAATTCATCTCACATGCTTTGTTTCCACAGTCATTCCCAAACAGAATTCCATCTTTTCCCTCGCAGTGCCTCTCTACTCGACCCTGTCTCCCTCGACTTCAGAACCTTCACAGACGCCGCAGCAACAGCAGCAACAGGATTCGGAAGCGCTGTGGACAGTACTGGACAAACCCTACATCACGTTCGACCTGTACGGAAATCAATTTTGTTTCCGTTCTGCCGACCGGTCGAGCAGGAAATTTAAATCCAAAGAAACAATCGAATTGTAGAACGTCCGTGGCTCGCTATACCCTTTTTATTCGTAGGTTGCCGTCTCGTGTCATGCAATGAATATGAATTCACACAGCAGCATGGTCAGGGCTTGAAATGCCGTTCCGAGGGGGAGTTTGACACAGGAATGCTACCCTAGGTCGTACAGAATGATCTAATAGCCCGACTATCCCAGCACCGTGCACAAATCCAGTGAAATAATGGACGAAGGAGGCGAAGTCCGCCAAGCGTCTGCAGATTCGTGCTCCTGACTAGCACCACAACATAGAAGCGAGCCAGATCCATCACGGCGCAGCAAGCTGCGGCGTGCGCTGTGCGGAATACTAATAGCAATGGCATTAGCATCTGATTAATCAAGTCATTTCCTCTCCGATCTGTGTCTCCTCAGCTTGCGCCAGGTCCCTATTCTCCGCTTCATCTGTACTCGCGATTGCAGATGTACTCGTACAGTAAGCGTCGAGTGTAAACAGTTCGGGTCTGAATTTAGATTCGATCTCGTTCCCACGTTGACCGCCCGCATACATCCGTACGTTTAGGATGAATCGGGGAATGAACGTCGCCACGGGCACGCACTGGACGGCAACCGCCACTGTCGTTTTCCATCCCAATGTCGGGGTTGAGCCCCAGGCGGACAGTGCGTTCACGATGTTCCACGTCAGTATGCTACCGCACAAAGCCATCGTAAGTTTCGTTTTTGTCTGGCGGATAGAACAAAGCGAGATGGTAGGACGTACAAGACGAAGTAGAAGATGCCTTCAATAAAAAGCCGATCCATGAGTCGACTAAGCCGCCACTTTTTCGTGACTCGGTGCATTAGAATCGACTGCCGTATGAACTGGAGGACCAACAGCGCGCACATCACCACAGCGTAAATAAGCTGGTTGATTTCAACGGCCCGAAACCAAACGAGAGAGATGCGAGTTTCTACCTCGCAAATGGACAAATTCATTATTCGGCTGATTGTCACTAGAATGGTGCAGCTGGCTGGGATTCCAGGTCAATTCAGGAGAGATATTACATACCCAAATAATTTTGTGGATTGCTGTACATGATGGCGAAAAGTATCAAAGGGACAATCTCCGCTATATAGAAAGCGAGAAGTGTTCGGATTATGAACTTTGTTCGATTGTATATCGACCACAAACGTAGGGTCATCATCACTGCAATAAACATAAGTGGGCGTCCATGCTGCGTGAGCGATAGGATGACTCACAATCAGCTGCACAGAGAAATACAATAGACGTCCATATATAGACGGTGCCAAATATCTCACCTTGAAATTATGAGGAAACGCAAAATGTACCAATGTGACATACTTACAACTGTTTCATCAGCATCAACCTTGTAACGTTTTCGGGGAAGAGACGACGAACTTACACCTGCATGATGGAATTTTTGTTAGTAGCAACCGGCAAGACGCAAAGGAAGCGCACTTCTGTATCTTGGGGCGAAAAAGAGCTCCCCACTGTTGATTAGGCAAGTCAATTCAGTTCACTGCAAATATCGGATCCAGAGCGTACATAAAGCTATTGTACTGGTGGAAGAAATGGGGTAAACATTCCGTATACCGACTGCGATGGACAGGAGCATACATGAAGGCGCAGAGGCCGAAATAGCGGACCTGGAGAGTGGTTCGCTAGGATGGATTCATAATGAATGAAAGAGTTGATTACATACGAGAACAAAGAGCGTGGATACCAACGTCCAAGGCTTAGTCTATAACTGAATCAGAAATATGCACCGATTCGAGAGATGTTATCTACGAACCCAAATGTAATCTATCTATGTGGATCGTCAGCTCAAACGAACTAGAAGACGGTGCGCAATACCTCTCTCGAAAATGTAAGAACTAGGAAAAGTGAACATCGTGGTTAGTATACTTCGTGGATGAATGCGAGGAAACCCTGTTACTGTAATCATAAATGATGCAAGTGATGATTGCCACTGTAATTCCACCGTCAGATGAGTACGACATCTGGTATGAGAAATGGCCTACCGGCCCAATAGTTGCATTGCTCAATGCTCGCCACGGCAGCTTGTGGATCGGAAATCATCGTCTCGGTATATACGCGCAGCTCTTGAAGACGAAATGAACTACAAGGTTTTTATCAGATCATGTCAGTCCCTGTCCTCTCAGTGGCCAGCTAGTCAGTAGCGCGGGGACAAACATTGTTGCGGAGGCGACAAGAATACCGGAAGCCAACGCTTCCTCTCTTTCAAGTTTGCCCTTCCCGAACGGCATATAATAACGTCCCACCACTGGATATGTTATGTGAACGTATTGTGTAAAAAGAACTTACCTCTTTCACATTATCCCTCAACAACCAGCTGTATGTCCGTGGATCCCACTGATAGGGATAGGTTGTCTGCAGTGGCGCAGCGACTGTGAGTTGTTTAAGAGTGGAGTTGCACAAGGTCCGACAGCACCGACGGATTCGCCTACGGAGCACGAAATAGGTTACATTGACGGGTTCTGTTATCGCACAGGGTACAGGTGTGAATCCGCTAATATCAGAAAAAAAATGATGTCTTTCCGAGTCATGGTTCCTGTGTTATTGTAACTGATCAACGGCAGTGCGCTAGTCCCTGAGTCCCTGAATATACTCACTTTAGACTCTAGAAGGTAAAATTCATATATAGACTAAAGGCCCATGTAATTTATAGGCAGGGTCCAGTGATGGCGAAGTTATTCCTGTCCATCGTAGGCGAGATGGACTAACTCCGAGAGTTTACAGCTGCGAACGTGTGTATCCAAGGTATATGTATGATCAACTCGAAGTAGTAAATGTATAATGCGATAGGAGACGAAACTACAACGAACGTTCAAAGGCCTACGTGTATGAACGGAATCCAGTCCGAAAACGAAGCACCACTGTCCCGCATATGTCCGATAGAATCCTGCAACGTTCGTGCAGCATCCCGATAATCCGGCATCACGCCCTGCTGGAAGAGTTGTTCATACACACCCTTCGCCACATCTGGCGCAAGCATATCGCTAATGGACCACATCGTCCCAATGACTCCTCCATAGCCCGCGAACAACATTCCCGCAGCGATGTGGATCACCTCATCGGAAAGAGACTTGTCACCCTTTGCAGTTTGACATGCTGAGAGAAAGGCAAGCCCTCCGCGTGTACGTGACAGAGCAATGATGTCGGAAAGTTTCAAGCGGCGCCCATCGGCAAGACAGAGTCCGCTGTCCGTCGGCTTCGCTGCATCTTGAACTCCATGGCACGAAAAATGAACCCAGTCCGCCTTCTTCATGAGCTCGAGCACTTCCTCGACTGTCCCATGGGATGACTCTGTGAGGGTAACTCTCGCTGAAGAATTGCTGATTATTGTTGCAATGTGTTCCAACTCAGCATCCACGCCTGGAAGGTGTGGTAGCCCATCCGATTGCGGCTGACGTACGGCAAGAAAGCGAAGAATGTTGCTGGATACCGCATGGGACGTGGATGGTGGTGCAAGAACGCTAAGGGTTGGGACATATGACGAGACAGTGAAATCAAAAATCTTGTGTCCGGATTGCGAGTACTGAACGTCGTAGAAGCCAGCCGCATGAATTGGGAGGAAGGTAAGGGGCCCAGTTGGACACCAAAAAATACGCGGCTGTTTACCCGGTACCTATTTGGAGAACATTAAAAGAGGTCAGCTGTAAGATCAACAGGAAAACACACCACAAAAGCCAACGAATCCAGGACCGGCTTGACAACACATTTCCACAGGGAAGACAGAATGGATTTCCACTGGCTGGATCGATCAGGAGTCATACTGTGTCCAGCTCTTTCGCCGATGGGCATGGCATGCACTTGACGAACCAAATCGTTGACTGAAATTTGAAGAGCTTCAGACCTCTCAAGACTGAAATTGGAAAGCGGGACATGAACAACATTTTCCACGTCTGCAAGAACTATCAGAGCGTCACAGCGGTTTTTGGATGCGTTGAGGATGACAACTGGGCCGGAGTGTGCTGAAGCACGAAGCTGGGAGAACTTTTTATGGAGGAGAAAACTTTCAAAGCCGGGTAATGTCCGAATTTCTTGTAAAAGCTTCTCTCGCTCGATCGCCAACATACGGTGTCTTTTAGCCACCTGCTCCAAAGACTCCGTAACACTTTGCTTCCCAGCCTGGGCCGCGATCGTTGACAAGGACAACGACTTCTCTCTAGTAGCTCCGGCTTGCTCTAATTCGGCCGAAAGTCGCTGAAGTTTACGGGCATAATCCGGATGAGCAGCTGACAGCTCGTCATATGAACTGCGAAGCTGGAAGAGTTCTCCCCAAACAATCGAGCGTCCCTGTTCGAGCCACTCTACGGCAGTTTCCGGGTATCCCGAGTCGAGGGCTGTGGCGGCAGCGTCTCGTACAACATCTGCACCCTGCACGAGTCCCTGATAGCGATGTGACAGAGAATGCCCTAACCATGCGAGTTGGGGGAGGAGATTGACAGCAGTAGAATATGCATGGAGGAGAGAGTGGTGTCCAGAAGTACGAGCGCATGAAATCCACAGCAGCGATCCAAAGAACCGCACAGAAGGAGGACTCGCGGTATGCGAAGTAGAATGAGAGTACAGAGAAGCTGCTTGCGTGAGGTCCGTGAGTTGCCCGAGACGATTAAAACGGGCGATAAAAGTGCTGCCTAGATTGTTCAGAAAATTTGATTTGCCAGGATGGCCATCGGGCGTCAGCTCAGTGACCTGCGTAAGTATTGAAATTGCTTGTTCGAGATCACTGAGGTCCGCGAGGCGATCGAAACGGGAAAAGAAGGAAGAGGCAAGGGAGTTGAGCCGGCCAGGTCTGTCGGGATGACCATCAGGGGTTAGCTCAATCACATCCCCAAAGATAGAAATTGCCTGCTCGAGGTCACTGAGTTCTTCTAGGTGCCTAAAACGGACGAGGAAGGAATTGCCGAGTTGGCTAAGCCAAACAGCCTTATCTGCGTGACGATCAGGTGTCAGGTGAACTGCGTCCCATTGCATCGCTATTGCACGCTCGAGATCATTGAGCTCTCCAAGGCGCTCAAAACGACTGACTAAAGAGACTCCAAAGTTGCTTAGATGACGGGGTTTATCAGGATGACCGTCAGACACCAGTTGAATTGCATCATATTGCCTCGAGAGTGCATCCTCAAGGTCGCTGAGTACCTCAAGGCGTCGGAAACGAGCGAAGAGGGAATCGCCGAGGTTGCTCAGAAGAGCAGGTTTGTCAGGATGTCCAGCAGGCATCAAGTGAACCGCGTCCCCAAGCATTGAAGTGGCCCCCTCGAGGTCACTGAGCTCTCCAAGACGCCGAAAAAGAGATAGATAGGAATTGCCAAGGTTGCTCAGCAAGGCGGGCCTATTTGGATGACGATCAGGGATGAGCTCAGCTGCATCCCTAAACGTCGAGATTCCGTTCTCGAGGTCACTCAACTCTCCAAGGTGATCAAATCGAGTAAGGAAGGAAGCACCGAGGTTGCTGAGCCGGACGTGCTTGTCAGGGTTACTTTCATGGGTTAGCTGAACAGCAGCCTGTTGCTTTGAAATTGCCTTGTCGAGATCACTGAGCTCTCCAAAGTGCTGGAAACGATCGACGAAGGAACTGCCGAGGTTAGTCAGCAGAGTAGGTCTATCCGAGTGAACATCGGATGTTAGCTCAGCGGCCTCTCCGAGCATCGAAATCGCTCGCTCGAGGTCACTGAGGTTCCCGAGGCGCTTGAAACGAGCGGAGAAGGCACTGCCGAGATTGCTCAGCCTGCCAGGTTTCTCGGGATGACCATCAGGCATTAAGTGAACTGCATCTTCGAGTGTCGAGATAGCCTGTTCGAGATCACTGAGCTCTCCGAGGCGCTGAAAACGCGCGAGGAAGGAAGCGCTAAGATTGTTCAATGAGGCTGGTTTATCAGGGTGACCATCTGGCAGTAGATGAACCACGTCTCCAAGCAACGAAATTGCCTGATCGAGGTCGCTCAACTCCCCAAGGTGTTCAAAACGGACGATAAGGAAGTTGGAAAGGTTGCTCAGCAGTGGGGGTCTTTGAGGATGATCGTCAGATGTCAAGTGAACTGCACGCGTAAGCATCGAGATTGCCCCATCAAGGTTAGCCATCTCCCCGAGGTGCTGGAAACGGGTGTAAAGGGATCTCCCAAGGTTGCCCAGTTGCACGGATTTATCAGGGTGATCATCGAGCATTAGATGAAGACCGTCCCGTTGCCTGGAAATTGCTTGCTCAAGGTCATTGAACTCCCCAAGGCGTTCGAAACGTGTGAAGAAGGCATTGCCAAGGATGCCCAACATGCCAGGTTTTGGAGGATAATCATGAGGGACTAGTTCAGTTGCTTGCACAAGCGTTAAAATTGTCTTCTCGAGGTCACGAAAGTCCCCAAGGCGTTCGAAACGAGTGGAGAAGGAAATACCGAGTTTGCTTAGTCGATGATATTTGTCAGGGTGACCATTTGGTGTTAATTCAACTGCATGCTGATGTGCTGAAAGTCCTCGATCAAGATCACCAATCTC
>JBBPMM010000186.1:0-46154 GCA_038090335.1 Solioccasus polychromus | reverse complement strand
TCGATCTTTACCAACCGTTTATGTACGCCCTCGTTGTCTCAAGGAAATGTGCATAGTCACATCTCGTTTGCAATTCTCGCTCGATCTTCTCGTCAACGCCCTCCTCGTCAACGCGGCCTAATAGTGTTCCTCATGCGCACCTATACAACTTCTTAGTCTCCAACGCTCCTGTATTGTCTGACGAAACCGCCCTCGCGGCCAGGGAAGCGTCGAGCGGCACCAAGCTCGCACTCAAATACTCTTTCGTTTGCGCTGTCGGTGACGCATCGTTGGACATTCGCGAGGACACAATCAACGACACCACCAAGGTGTTTGCGAACGTCATTTCGGAGGCGCTGATAGGCTGCGTCAGGATGGTCATCGCGAACCGGCTCGGTGCGCCCGTGGGCTCGTTGAAGGGGATAGATCGATCTAGTTGTCCTTGTTCTCTTATTAACCGCGTTCAAGGGTACGTTCCGAGTCTAGTTCCTCGTTCGTCATGACGATTAGTTCGTGTAGATAATACAACGTTTCCGAGCACGGACGCGTTGACGGGAACGCCGACCAAGCCGTCTTTTCTGTTTAGAGGTAGAGCGTATCACAAACTTGGTGATCCCGGGGTCGCAACGCGGCTGGTTTGCACAGCACATCTTGCTGTACCCAAGCTCGCGTCCGAGCCCGAAAAACTACAGTTGTTTTGTGAAGTGTGTTGCGTCTTTGCGCATGCTGCGTTGCTCGCCGCTCGTTTGATAACGTATGAAGCTGAGGCCGACTTGTCAACTACGGCGGCCCGACCTGCTGCCAATCATCCCAACAGCGAGACACCTTTAGCAGCCAGGGTTCTGCAGATCTACGCAGCGCGACTTGCGGGCTGGTTTGTGCAAAATCCTCTCAGAACACCTTTTTATTTTCAATATGCTCGCGTTTTGTGTTTGACCATTTTATCGGCTCCTGGCCCGGTCGTGAAATATTGGCTTAATGATACGATTTGGGAGACGGTCGTAACGAACATGATAATTCATCATCGATGTAAACAATACGCCAGAGTACGAGTCGACTGCAAGTAGAGAAATGCAGGAATACCATAGAAATACATCCACGTCTGTGAATCGCTACTGCCGAAACAAGGAGGCGAAAGAGGCTAGGTAAGCAAGCGAACGTGCCCACGAAAAATACAGTTAAAAGAGCGCTGTCGTGCATTCCGGATGCACCCAATGTAAAAGGAAACTGCACAGCAGAGAAGAGAAAGGCGATACGTACAAACTCATGAAAAGGAATGACGGCAGTAACATGGGGCTCGGAACCTAGTAGATGATGCGAAACAAAGATCAGTGAGATTCAGAGCTCGATCAAGCTCCCCAATCGTCATCCGACTCCGTTTCGGAGACGAATATCATTTTTTCGGGAAACCAACCAGATATGTCGAATCTTGCTCGCGATTCACCATATGACCCGACGAACATGGGGATTCCCTCGACCTCGAGGGCTTTTCGTTGTATGGCATGAAGTCCAGCGCGGTTAGCGATTATGCCAGAGGACGAGACCACACGGTGCCATGGCAAAGCAGAGGATGTCTTTCCAAGGAACTCGACGACTACAAGGACTCCATCAGTACTCTAGGACTCTCCGATAACGAGAGACGACATACTTTCATTGACCCGCCTGGCTTTTTTCGGCTCCCCAAGTAGCTTGGCGATATGCACACAGCTCGTAATTTGACATGGGGGAATCGATCGAATGACGTTGCAAACCTGAAAGGAAGCTAGGTGAGATATAATCCGAAAATTGTAAAGAGAAAGATGTGCGCACGGAAGCGTTGAACTGAGCGGCGTCCATTTCAACAGAGTCGAGCACACAGAAAATTGTAGGAGGGGTAAAACGCTGTTGGCCATCGATGAGTGCAGACCGAACTTATAGCTATCGCTGCAATACGCGCGCCACCCAGTCGGAAGATCAGTTTAGATACATAAAATCGTTTGATCACATGAGACATCGTACATGGCTTAATCTGGCTGCGAATTGTGCGTACCTGACTTCAAAACGACAGGAAACGAATCGTACCCCGCGGACGTTGCGAGGATAAACCCAGACGTAGCAGAAATCACAGTGATCGGCGGGCCGCCGTCACCATGCGATACACGTGGCAGCAGCGTTATATGTTATTGGACTTGCTTCCCGTCGCCTCGGGCATCGGTTTGTGAGATGCATCGTAGTCGATTCATTTCACGCACCGCTTTCGTGTGACTACTGGGCCAAGTGTCTCGAGCTCCTAACAAAAAAATCCGCGCGTGGAACATTGGCGGTCGAGTCCGGCGACAATAATGAAATGCTGATGACTGCCTCAAACGTATGTGCAGTTTGAGGTTGAACGACTGTCCGTTCATTGGACGAAGATACGGATGTCTTTTGCAGACAAGACGTCGAGGAAGCCTAGGATGGTTCTAAATTTGACCAACGTCCCAAGGTAAATGCACCCACCCGTATCCACGGTGCGCAACTTCAAATCTTCCGAAATGGAGCCGTAGATGTTTCAAGGGTATTGATTGTTTGATGTGGAGAGACGGAGGCTCTTGTATGGATCGAAGTACCCTGGGAAAGAGAGTCCATAAACGATTCGGCGAACCAACGAGCACATCAAACCCAACTTGAACATGGCTGGCTGTGACTGGTAACGATCACTAAATGATGTTCTAAAGAGGCACTGATAGATGCACTTGAGCACGAAGGCTCACACACCGCTTCTACTAGGTAACAATTTCATCCAGTCCCGCATTACAAGCCGCCAGGTCCATAGATCCCTCCCGGCCACTATAATTTTCTATTTACCAAGAGCATATTCAGGAAAAAGTGTGTGGCGTCTGTTTCACTCCAGTGATACTATTGGAACTTGAAGGTTCTCGCATTTGTCGCTGTCCCAGGCCAGAGTAACCGTATACAGGGCAAGAAAAATCAAGCCTGCATCTACGGCCGTTCGCTTGGGGGAAAAAAGTATCTCGAATACAGTGTAAGCTCCTACGTACGTCGCCTCTTGCGTCGTTGCTCCGAATATGTTTCTGCAGTAGTCACTCTGATCCTAAGTTTTTCATCAACCAGCGAAATAGATCTATTCGCATTCGGTTCCAAATAATCAGCCAGTGGAGCATTCTCATCCCTATTTTCTGGAGTAACTGGCTGAATTATTGAGTCATCCCTTCATATCAGTCTTGCACGTACTTGAGAACCCACCGTCCACAGACCGAACAAATAGGAGCTGATGTTCGTCACGAAAAAGAGCGTCATAGAGTTTGTCGGTGTCCTCTGAGCTGAGGCCTGATATCCCCTTGTCTCTATCACGAGAAACGTCTTGCGGCCAATTGAGGATCGTGTACCCTTTCTTCCACAGGTCGTCTTCGAGTGTGGCCCACGGTAGTCGACCATTCGACAACTTGAACCCGATATTGCCTCAGGAATGAACGTATGTTGAATCTTTCAAAATATATTTCATGTTATGAGTGAACTTACGAAGCATGTCGACCAGTTTCTCTTTGATTTTATCGATCTTGCGTGATTTTTTAGACCTTTCCGGTGGCGACAATCGGAATACTGATGTAGAGGGTTCAGTTCTTTGGGAACGCCTGTAGTTGATTGGTATGGATCAGATCAATTTTGATCACCTCGCAAACAGTCTAAAGTGGAAGAAGAATAGGATGAACGATGAGACATACTCGCCGTTAGCCCCCGCAATACTCCCAAGTTGTAAACGGGCTGACAAAATGGCCCGTGCGTCCGGAGACAAACCCGAATCAATGAGATCACTGGGAATGTACAGCCCGTTTGAAGTCGCAAGATCGAGCTGGATCCAAAAATTCGGCGGCGATATGTGGGCAACAAATGACCATTCATACCAGTTTATGTAGCCGCAGTGCGAATATGCGCTGACATTCATCAAGACCAAGAGAGAGGTCCGGGAGCATGGATTGCAAATATACGTCTTCAGACACGGACAATGTTTTTTCCTTCGAGTTGGGATCCCATGTACAGAAACCAGGAATGATGGGAACTACTTGAGAAACGTCAGCGTAAACAGAGAAGGAAAGCTAAGCCAGAACTTACGTATGTCCACCTCAGGGCCTGAATAACATCGTCGATTGTCCAGGATATCCATGGTATAGAATGGATACAGGCGCTTGAGGGGTGACTGTACGTACTGGTCGAGATCATACTGCACACCGCCTTCTCCGATAGAACGCAGCCAAGGTACTCGCCACAAATGTAGCTTTCCATCTAGTCCCCCAGATGCTATGAATTCACCGGATGGAGAGAAGCAAACGGAGTACGCAGCTATGTCATGCTGCAGATGTTGTCCAATTGGATTTCCAGAAGTTGTGTCCCAAAAACGAACTGTACGATCCCAGGACGCACTTGTGATTACCGATCCACCCGGCGAAAGAGAAAGAGAGGTGATCCCATCCGTATGACCTGTCCACGGACGTCCGATTGATTTTCCTGTACCAGCATCCCAGCAGCGGATTGTTCTGTCACGAGACCCGGAGAACAACCTATTGCCATCGTGTGACCATAGCACACTATAGACAGCATCTCCGTGACTCTCTAACGGAGCGAAGAGAGGCGTACCAGTTTTGACATCGTAGACACGGACGTCATGACGGGTACCACATGCGAGCTTGCTTCCGTCAGATGAAAAGCAAATGGATAATACTCTGCTATCGAGCCTGATGGGGATGCCTATGCGTTTGCCTTGGATGTTGTACACAACCAGAGTTTCGTCTCCGACCGCAATGAACCTGTCATCTACGGAGATAGAAATCGCAGGGGGGAAGTCTGGGTGCGCCCATTCTTTGATGAGATCATGGGACTCGACGTCCCACACTTTTATACACCCTTCACCATAGCTGGCGACAATTTTCCGTCCATCCTATGTCACAGCGAGGCTGCTAATTCCGCTCTCGTGTTCCATTTGTGTTCCTTCCTGCTTCCCGTTTTCCAGGTTCCAGATCCTCACAGTTTGGTCATACGAGCCTGTGACAAGTCGTCCATCACCAAGAAATGCAAGCGCCCAGATGATTCCATCATGTGCCGGGATCACCAAGTCAGGGCGGAGATTATTGTTGTTGGACGTTGCTGTGGGTGTGACGTTCTGCATAGCAACACTAGTGGATCGAAGGGTCAGAAGCCTCGATTCCATTCGGGGTGTCGGAACGGTCACGTGAATATGGTTGTCCGGAATGGGAAGTTCCTGGTTGGTTCGAACAGCCTTTTGAACAAAGTTCAGTAGTACCGCTGAGTACGTATTTCATTTAATCCACATATGATTGCTTATTCTAAAAGTGGTATACTGTGTATTATCTCTCTCGGGCTCAGAAATGGGCTATATCGGATATTCGGGACGAGCACAGACACGGCAGTTCCGAACATGGGGGGTTACGCTACGAAGCTGTAGAAATACTACAACATCCCCTCCCGGAATTCCTCTCCCAGCCTTTTTACCACACACCCCCGGACTAATCTCGCCATCACAGATCCCATGCCACCATACTTTGACCTGAATCATGCATCTCTACCGCGTCCAGAGATCACGGCACTTGGGGATATTACCTGGACGCTCGCATATCTCCCTGACGGTCACCGGGTTGTCACTGGGTCTGATGACGGAACAGTGAAGGTTTGGAATTTGGAAACTGGGAGGCAAGAAGGTCCATCGATGAGGCACGAGAATGCGATCAGAAGTCTTGCCGTGACCCGGGACGGCAAAAATATCGTCAGCGGTGATGATTGTGGGGAGATCAAGGTTTGGGACGTCGAATCACACGAAGTTCTTATAAAATGGACTCAATCGGAGAACTTCCCTGCAATTGCCATCTCCCCAGATGATCGACACATCGCCGTTGGATATTGGTTAGTGAGAATATACATGATGGACGGGAAACAGGTTTCACGCTCCATCGATATCGGCAGAGAAGTGTTTTCCATCTGTTTTTCTCCAGACGGGCGAAAACTCGCATGCGGCACTGACAATGACATCCGCATCTACGACGTCAATAGTGGAGAACTCGTCCTTGGTCCACTGAAAGGCCACAACGACTGTGTTCGCTCTGTGCCTTGGTCATCCAATGGAATCAAGCTCTTCTCTGCCTCGGACGATGAGACAATTCGTTGCTGGAACACCGAGACGGGGGAGCAGATCAATCAGCCATGGACAGGCCATACAGACAATATACTTTCCCTTTCCCTCTCCCCAGATGGATCGAAGCTTGCAAGCGCATCCCGCGACCAGACCATTCGCTTCTGGGACACAACTACTGGTGAACTCATCGAACCGCATTTAGAACATTTCGAAGATGTTACCGTGGTATGTTTCTCTCCATCCGGTGAATATGTGGCATCCGCAGGATGGAGTACCAATGGAATGCCATATTTGTGGCGTGTACCTAAGTCCAACACTTTCGGGAATCGGGTATGTTCCTGTAATAATTGCATAAAATTTCCTCTCAGCGTTCTCTCAGTCTCATCATGTGTCCGTGCTTGGTGGTGGAGAATTACAAGCCTTCGAGCCTATGGTATATGAAACAATCCATTGAGTGTTTATGGTCTGTTGCTAATACTAGCTCGTAGTCATCTCCACTCATCGACGGTTCTTCTGCATTACCTGGTCCACACCCGGTACCATTGGAACGAAAAAGGATAAGGTATCTTGTTCTCATCATTATTGTATCAGTATCTGATCACTTTCTGTTAGGACTGAATTTATACCTCCCCGATCTCACACCCTACATCGTCAAATGCAACGATCAGTATTCAGCTGGAGGTAGTTGCGGTGACGTCTACAGATGCCGCTACTTTGACGGTCCTGCGCCAAAAGAGGTAAGCAGGTATGGTTCTTCCTCTTCATCAACTCTTCTACACTTCCATGTCAGGTTGCGGTTAAAGCTTTCCGATTCAAGGTAACTATAGATGGAGATACGAACGATAGAACTAGCAAGGTAGGCCGTATCCAAATAACTACAATTGATCTAACGAGCGACGTAGATGCTCCGCAGAGAGCTCGGGATTTGGAAGAGGTTGAAACATGCCAACGTTGTTCCGTTCCTTGGGATTGCATATGGATTCGGTATGCAGAACACCATGTCGCTGGTATCGTTGTGGATGCCCAATGATTCTCTGTACATCTTCTTGGCGAAGCACGACAGGAATTTAGATGTGGTTCACAGACTTCAGTTCGTATGTGCTCATTCACGTCGTCATTATTATTTTCTCTGACCACGCAACAGCTGTTGGATATTGCTAGTGGGCTGCATTATCGTATGGCGTTTTTTCCATCTCAAAAGATTTAATAAGCTCACACTCTGTAGTGCATTCATTTCCCATTGTTCACGGTGACCTGAACTGTGTACGTCAAGATAGCTTTTTTTTTTTTTCAATATCTAAGCATTGAAACAGAACAACGTCCTTCTTGATGCAGACTATACTGCTCACTTAGTCGACTTTGGCTATGCCTCTTTGGTGGGAAATATTCCAGAAGCGCTCACCTATCTCCAACGATCCACTGCACGACCGGGCGCCCTGCGTTGGATTGCCCCAGAGCAAATAGAATTTTACCAGGACGATCAAGAGCGATATCTACTCTTTCGGTTATGTAGCTCTCCAGGAAAGCTTGTTGAGTAAAACGCTCCAAGGATTGTGCTAAGGCTTTCTTAGGTGCTGACTGGGAAACAGCCATGGTCAGAGGTCCGGGAAGATGCAGCCGTCGTACTACGTTTGGCTAGTGGAAACAAGCCAGGTCGTCCAGAATGTCACTCAATGAACGACGCACATTGGAACTTGATACAACGCTGCTGGTCATCGATTGAGGCGCGACCCACTGCAGAGGTGATCATCTTGACACTCCAACTATTCCTGAAAAATTGCCCTCAGGTTCTGCCTCTTTGTCGGTTGGTGGCATCATGGGAGAGCTGGGGTGATTCTCTATTGGAGTCGGACAGTTCATCATCCTCAGATGCACACCTTGGCTTGAAACGTCCGAGTCGCGTCATCGACTTTATTAACGAGGATGATTGGAGAAGGTAAGTACAGGTTATCAAATCTATTCGCGCTTGTTCAAAGCCAGATGTAGAATGACTGTATCTCGTGAAAACCTGTACTATGGCCCATTGACAAGTTCAAACCATTCCCAGTCCTTATCGCAAAGTAAATCGTATTTCATTATATGAAAATTATATCTGATCACCGGAAATGACCTTAGTCAGTCCGTATTTTAATGCTACATCTAGGTCCAAGGACAAATCTAGGGAGACCATAACAGAGTCATTTACGGAGCACCCTCTGAAGAAGCAACCGCGCATGTAATATATATATAATAAAGATCTCAATGGGCTTTTTTCAGTGGCGACAAGCTGTACGCATTTTGACAAAGCTAGGATAGCAGATTCGATGTTCATCGAATGACGTGTTTCCCTATCACATTTTGTTTTGGTTCTAACTCAATGCGCTCCATATTATCTTGTGTGCATAATGAAGAAGATGAAAATACAATCGACTAGATGCATGTGGCCTCTCCATCATAGAAAATTTACCAAGTGCAAGTGTTACATATGTAGTGGAGTGTATTACACGTGTTTTCGCTTCTTTGGTAAATGTTCCACGTCTGTAGTTGTGACTTCCGACGGATCAATGCTTTCATACCCAAGGAATTTGAATTCTAATAGAATGCACTCAGAATTAGTGAATCCTCTTGAAAGGATTGATTTTACCCGAAGACAAAGAGTGAGATGCAGGCTTGGTAAAGTCAGGATACCGAGTTCTACTCAGAACGTTTGACTCTAAGAAAACTCTATGTTTGTCCTCAGCCGTCAGCACATATGATATAGACTCAGAGATATCACGTACCCGCTAAGAGTAGGATACCGTGAAGCATTGTTGTTCCCCAGGTTGGTAAGAATTATTATAGATGGAATTGGAATGATGCAACGCACCTATTATGATTGCCTTCGTGAACAGTGCTATTAAGGTACTCGGTGATTGGGGTAAAACCAGGAGACGACTCGTCGGAAAGAGATTCGGTATGACTTGACAACAAAGTCATTGACTCTTGAAGAGACGGGGAAGGTATGCAACGGTCCAGAAACCGTTTAATGGTGGTAATTATTGCTTCTGTTGTGGGTCGCTGGCATTGAATGAAAATCTAATGCGAATCCTCAATTGTTCGAGAGTCTGGTCTACCCGGAGTGTATCCCTTCGCAAGGCGTAACATTATAGCCATGTTCTCCTTCAGTTCAGACCATGGTTGTTTACCAGACAAAACCTGCATGGAGTCATCACAAATTTGGCATTTGTCTCTGACGTTACTCCCCTGTAAAGTGACGCATCCAAGAGAGAATATGTCACTCTTCGCTGTTCTGGAATGTGGGCTTTCCATATTTAATTGTTCTGGGGCAGCCCATCGTACAGCCCCGCATTGGGTAGTTGATCTCTGGAGATATGCCAATGCCTCTAGAATATCCCCAGTCAATGAAGCGAAACCGAAGTCAGTTAAACGTGCAGTGTAATTTGCATCAATAAGAATATTATTCTGTCATTCGCTTAGACAAATATACAGCTACTGCCGAATGACATACTGGGTTTAGGTCTCCGTGGATAATTGAAGAAGAATGTACTGAGTCACATCAATCTTCCATTCCTTGGAAATAATGACAGATACGCACGGTAATGCAGACCATTGGAAATGTCCAGTAACTACCATGCAAGTGTTTATAAAAAGAGGTGAAACATGCGGTAAAGGGACGTACAAACTGAAATCTGTGGTTCGTAGATAGATTGCTATCATATCCCATCAGGAAATTGTGAAGAGAGCCATTTGGCATCCACAATGACACCAATGATGTGGAACCGCTCATTCCAAATCCATATGCGATACCCAGGAATGGAACTATATTGACATGTTTTAGTCTCCTCCAAATTTCAAGTTCCCTACGGAACATCTAGATGGAAGTTACCTAAGTGAAACCTATTATTGCTCAGGATAGAATAATTACCTTGACCGACTTGCCTCGTGCGTCATCATCCATGGAAAACTTGAACCTGAGTGCCTTCACCGCCACCTAAGATTGTCGTAAGAAGATAGTGCAAGTTAATTTTATTCAATATGACCGAACCTCCTTTTGTAAACCACCAAGATATGAACACCTGTAGACGTCACCAAATCCACCTCCAGTGTAGTATTGATCATCTGTTTTACGGATATATTGTGTGAGATCAGGCGGTGGAGGGACGTTAGGACTATTTAAATGATAACAGGGTATCAGATCAGCATAAACCAAAGGAGATCGAGAAAACTTACTCGAGACTGAATCTTTGGTCATGTCTAGTCGGATCTTCTCTCTGCGATAAATCGAGACAATTGGGTAGGGGTGGAAGAGTGATTGTAGACAGCTGCCGAAAGCATGAGAAGACATAAACCCATCACAGAAAATACTCACATCTGGGGCAAGCCCGAAGCAGGTTACTTGTCCATCAGAATGAATAGTCTGGGGTACAGACGCGTACTATGATATGCGGAGATGTAACACTGAGATGAAGACCAGAGTATGGAGCGACATACAGTTGAGAAAGCCTGAAAAAGAATATAGGTAACTTTAGTGTTGAAACACAAGTAGCGGGAGTACATGCCTCTTTTTCAGTGAAATTGGGTCGTGGAGACACATATATTTTTCCGTTACTTCCTGCTGATGCGACAAAATCCCCAGTGGGGGAGAAACAGACCATGGATATAGATTCGCTGTATCGGAGATGACGCTCCATGGGATCCCCGGTGGCTCCATCCCAGAAACGGACAGTTCGATCATAGGACGTACTTGCAAGAATTGATCCATTTGGAGAAAGGGAGAGTGAGCGTATGATGCCAGAATGACCCTTCCATTGTCTAATTAGTCTGCCTGAGTCGGAATTCCAACAACGGATCGTAGAGTCGAGCGAACCGGAGAAGAGTCTTCTTCCATTATGTGACCACAAGATGCTATTGACCTGACCAGTGTGTCCGTTTAATGGACCAAGGCTGATGTCTCCTCTCTCGATGTTGTACACATGGATATCATGGCGCGTGCCCACCCCAAGTCTGTGTCCATCAGGAGAAAAAGACAAGGAAGAGGCGAACGAATTGCGAAAGACGATAGGATGGTCTACCTCTTTCCCTTCTGTCGTGTAGACACCTACATTCCGCTCGCCCACTGCGATGAGTCG
The DNA here is from genome assembly GCA_038090335.1 of Solioccasus polychromus. Taxonomy (NCBI): domain Eukaryota; kingdom Fungi; phylum Basidiomycota; class Agaricomycetes; order Boletales; family Boletaceae; genus Solioccasus; species Solioccasus polychromus. Next base: position 34,943 of record JBBPMM010000186.1, on the reverse strand, counting down.
ATCATCCGGAGAGATGGCCATTGTGGAGTGTATGTCAGGGTGAGTCCAAGTTTTGACAAGTCCCTGTGACTTGACATCCCATACTTTGATGCTCCCAGCACTGTCACTTGCGATGATTGTCGTGCCGTCCCGGGTCACTACAAAGCTGCTTATTGCGCTCTCATGCTCCATAGATTTTCCTTGCTGCTTCCCCAGATGTAGGTCCCAGATCTTAATAGTCCCGTCCGCAGAGCCCGTAATAAGTCGTTTCCCATCAGGGAGGTACGTGAGGTTCTGGATGAAACTATTGTGTGCCGAGATGACAAGATGTGATGGAGGGCCATCCTCGCCAGACCGTGACTGAGGTATGTCGTATAACACCTTGTCTACAGCGGCTGATTCCATCTTGGCCAGAAGAGCGGGGAATACTGAGGGAGGAAAAACATGAAAGAAATGTTTGTAGCTTATATATGACGATGTTGTTAGTGTGGCAGTGGCTTTCTATTAAGCATTCTGTCGGGGCGGGGCGTGCATACCAGGTCGCTTAATACCGTAGCAATGTGACATTGAGCGGCCAAGACCATCCATTTCGTCACGCCTAAGTATGAACGCGATCCGGTTAGATCGCAATAGCACTAGTGTTTACTAGTAAGTCGTTCGCCATCTCCAGCTTGTAAAAACATCCTCCGGACATACGATTGGACGGGCCAGCGGAAATAGCTCAATCGGGAGGAATGGTTGAGTTTTACAGCAAGTGCGGAAATAGAGACCAGTGATGTTTTTGAACATGACAAACAATTAAAATGGGGATTAGACGGGTGTTTGAGGGATTTTGTAACTTTAATCTATAGCCAATTCGGTGGAGTGCTGCATGAATGTGGCGCAAACCTTGCTTGATGCGCAAATGCTTCTGGTTTGCGTGGATTGATGTTGGTAGTCAATACTGAAAATACAAGAGCATTTGATGGATAATTAGTGACTGATTGTTTCGGGTCACCGGCCTTGCATTTGCACTCGATAATACACGGTACGGAGGGGTTGGTGCTAATGGCGCGGATGGACTTGAACCGACCATCACTTACCAAGGAGCTGTAAGATGTCCTGCCAATCCCAATGCGAGCCTGCCGCTTACGGATCATGGTGCAATTTTAACACTCATCACATTTATGCTCTCGGATGCACCAGTCCGACATGGGAAATCAGACATCTCACATATAAATCACCACTAGAGTTGTACTCTACATGCGTTTTCGTGTCGATCGACGATCCTGTACACGCGGCCTTGTATTTTCTCCAGATGTCCCCAGAGGAATGTAACCCGAAACTTCGGCGCGTGTGGATGCTAGGATATTTGCTAAGCTGGCAACGTACTAGTGAAATAAAAAATTCACTTGCCTTCCGATGATGAAATGGACCGGACCATTGGTTGGGCTGCTTTATCGTACGGATTCGAACTCCCGCTTGCTGTAGAGGGATGGGATGACCTGCTGCTGCTAGATGAACCTTTCGCAGAAGGTAGTGCCTGGATTGGTGGAGGAGCTGAAGGACGGGTTCTACTATGAGGTAGGACATGGTGTGTAATGGCCGGTGGCCCAGATCTGAATAAGTTTTCGGCACGATGAAATACATCCAGCACGTTCGTACTCACCTGTCAGAGCGATCGTGTTGAAACCTTGAGGGTCCAGGGTCCAGGAGCGCAACCCGACTGGACGAAGCTAAGTTTCGCTGACTCTCGATATCGCTGGCGCGACCAGACCACGGTTCCAACAAGTCGCGAACAGGCGGGGAATCGGGGCGGTAGCTTGGGAATCGTTTTATGTCAGAAATTATCATTTTTGCGGTAGGTCGCCGATCTACCGATGACCAGCACCGCTGAATAAAGTCCCAGTGTTCGTCGCTTATCCTCCGAGATTCTGGTCGAGGAGGATTGTGGCCCTGCGTCAAGCGCAGAACAATTGCTGCTGCTTCTCTGATTTCTGACCATGGTTGTTTCCCAGATAGTACCTGCGGGGAAATCAGCATAGATCAACACTTGTCTGTACCCTGTGGACCTTCCTGGAGGGCAACGCAACCAAAAGAGTATATGTCGCTCTTGATCGTTCGGGTGTGCTTCGTTACTGTATCAAGTTGCTCCGGCGCAGCCCAACGGAACGCTCCCGATCGATCAGATGACTCTTGGAGATAAGCCAATGCTTCCGGAATGTCCCCCAACACAGACGCGAATCCGAAGTCTGTCAAAAGCGCAGTATAATTTTCATCGAGAAGCACGTTATTCTAGGTAATCGTTCAGAGAAGAATGATGTTGATGCTTTATCCATGACATACACAATTCAGGTCACCATGAACGATTGGAAAAGAGTGTACTGCCGCACATAAGTGTTAGCATTTCGATCATTTAAAATATTCGCAACGACTCACGGTGGTTGAGACCAGAAGCGATATCCAGCAGCTATCACGGTAGTTAGATTCTTACGATGAGAGTATGAGAAGGTTGACATACGAAACGTAACCGAGCTTCGACAACTAGATTTATATCATTGTCATGATTAACCAAGAAGTTGTGAAGGGAACCATTCGGCATCCACCGAGAAACAAGAGACATCGAATCATATAACCCGAATCCATATGCGACACCTAGGAATGGGACAATATTTTCATGATGGAGTCTCTTCCAAATACCAAGTTCTCTACGAAACATCTGAAAAGCAGGAGTAGTATTAAATTATGTTTTCTTTTCGTTACAATACAAATTCTACCTTAGCGATTTTATTGTTAGCATTTCCGTTTATTGTGAGATGAGCGGATCGTAATGCCTTCACTGCGACCTGGTTTAATACTTGAGTAACACGTAAGCGGAGTAGTGAACTATGCCAAACCTCTTGTGGTTGTATACCGCCAAGGTAGCACCTATAGACGTCACCAAAGCCTCCTGCGGCTACATACCTACGTTCGTTCTGGATAATCTGAGACGTGAGGTCAGGTGGTGGTGGGAATTCACTGTCCAAAAACGGATCGTGAATTAGACAATGGCATTAATTTTTGATTTGGCGATATACCCGATATTGCTTGTTTGGCGTTGCTGTTCAGCCATCGGAGGGGAGTCAGAAGGAAGAGGCGCAAGAGGTCCGTTGGAACGACCAGATGTGGATGGCTTTGGGCAAAGGTGAGCTACCAAAGAGACCTCCACTGCAGACGCTCACATGTAAAGACGAATCGAAATGTAACAAATGTCCTTCGCGAGAAACTGGAACGGATGAGGCCTACAACGAAAAATCAGAAACATACATACGGAACTTTTGAAACGTATGCACCTGGTCAGGGTCGGTTCGACTGGACTGGTATATCTGATGAGCTCTACTAGGAAAACACATCATGAAGAACATGGTTACCTGATCCTCGATGAAAGTTAAACTAGGTATCCGGAAGTAATATATAGCTCCACTTTTTCCTGTAGATACCATAGAGTCCCCGGAAGGGGACATACAGATCCCAATAGCCGATTCAGCGAGTTGCAAGGGTTTCGTACGGGGATTACCAGATTTCGCGTCCCATAAACGAATAGTTTTATCCCATGCCGCACTCGCAAGGATCGACCCACACTGAGAAAGTGAGAGCGAGTTTATGCCTGCGGAGTGATCTAACCATGGATGTCCAACCAGCTTTCCTGTAGTAGAGTCCCAACAGCGAATCGTTTTATCATCAGAGGCAGATAAGAGCCTCCTGCCATCTGGTGACCATAATACGCAATTTACCCAACCTCTGTGGTCGCTTAGTGGACCAAGGACAAGTCTTGCATCCATGATTTGATACACCCTGATGCACTCTGTAGTGCCGCAAGCGAGCCTGCGACCATCGGGAGAGAAACATATGGAACAAACATTCTCGCGAACCTCGATGGAAGGCTTGACCTGTTTCCCTTTCATGTCGTAAATACGTATTGTCCTTCCCCCGACGGCAATGAACTGATCATCTGGCGAGATTGCGACCTTGGGTGGACAATGAAAATCCTGGGTCCATTCCTTGACAAGTTCGTGCGATGAGACCTCCCAGATTTTGACGCCCCCACTCTCATCACTACTGACGATGTTCCTTTCATCTCGGGTCGCAGCAAGGCTGCTTATTCCATTCTCGTGTTTCATTGGCCTCCCTTGCTTCCCGTTTTCCAGATGTACAACGCTGATTATTCCCCTCGTAGAGCCTGTTACAACTCGTTGTCCATCAGGGAGATACACGAGCGCCTTGATAGCATCATCATTTGCAGAGGCTATAGGTATCTGAGAACCGTCGCTGCAAGATCTCCTTGGGTCAATTCTTGACATGACGGTATATCGTTCGTTCTCGAGTTGGCGTGTTCGAGAAAGTGTGTAGAAGACTGGGAAGAGAAACGTTCAACGAGCGCTTTAAACAACCACAGCTTATATACCGCAAGGCAACACGCCAGACGCTCATGAGTCATGCAACATCTTTTTGCCGTCGTATGTGGCAGATGTCTGATCATGTGGCGGTGGTCAATTCCTCATTTGGAAGGCGTCGTGGCGGAGGGAGATGTCACGCGGGCTCGTGAGTGGCACATCCTTGCACTGAACTGCGTTATGCTCGGGGTAAAGGAAAATGGTCAGTATGGTATGTACATGCGATGTATACTACGGGCGTGAATGAAGTGTTGGGCGGAAGCACATAGCGTTAACTGGCCCAGGACGGAAGCAGGATCCTGCCTGAGCCGCAGGGCGCACGCCTCGCTCAGGTCACCCGGGCGGCAGTACTTGCCTGTGCCGGAGAAGCGAGATGGCGAGAAGGGGAAGGATACTTAGGATGCGGTGGGTGTGCGCGACGAGGTTAAGGACGGGCTGATCTACTAGTACTTCAGGTAGCCGGTTAACTCCGCTTGTCCGAAAACTTAGTTTTGTGGCTGACTCGTGCCTCGCGTTGCCACAGATTGTCAATGTAAGCTTCTGAAGGTCCAAGGAGAACAAAACATCGACAAGTGAGCGGGTCTAACCGATGGGACCTTGTTGGATAATACAATCTCGACTTGGTAGTAAGTACAGCCACGCTTACATAACAGCAGGACTTGAATGAAGCAAAAGCCTGAATCACCGCCTGCACGGACACGGGATCCCTCACCAACCAGGGCACCCGAACTAGAAACGTCTCTGCGCCCAACTCAAAGACTGTGTCGTCCACCTCCTTCTCATACTTGGCATCCCCACATGACTTGGATACTGGTTTTGCGGGTGGTAGAGTCAGTGTCAAGGCGGCCATGCACGTGAATGCAAACAAGCGCGACTGGAATTGGCAGCCCCCTCCCGCGCAGATCAACGCCGTCGTTTGGCTCACAAAATGGAAAATCTGAACAAATTGAGCAAGAGTGAGAAGTGGCGAGGCTCCATCACCAAATGTGATGGTGCGTCCGACAAGGAGTTGCCGTACGGGTTTTGTAGAGGAACTGTTGAAGATCGCACAGACGCAATCGTGGACGTTGGGGCGGAAGAATGTGCCGCCTGTTGACAAAGTCTCTTTCATATGGGCCACAGAATGGTGCTCCCCACCAATAGACAGCACACGTTCGATCAAGAGCACGTTTCCCAGAGAACCAGTAGTGGATGCCAAAATCACCTTAAGCAAAGTGTGACGGTGGGTTCTGTCAACCGTTGGACTCCATGCGTTCCGTCCAGCTGTAAGAGCAGTACAAATTTCAGCCTTTTGGATTAGCTGACAGGGATGAGTGCGCAATTGACGATATCGGCATTCAAAAGGCATGTTGGTCGGTACCACTGACTTCGACTTATCCGAGAGACGGGAGAATGCGGATTTGAGGAAGGTCATGGCTGGCGCAAGCGGGGAAATAGGTGTCTTGAAGGGCGTCGGAAACAATACAGGGAAAGCGGGCTTTATTAGTTGTCGAATGAGCCCCTCAAGCCTTCAATTCATTTAGTATTGCCGCGGGGAAGTGAAACCTTTGTATTGAACAAGGGGAACCTCCACCCGGATCGCCCCAGACATCCGATTCCAGTCTCCGCCGTGAAATCAGAGGGTGGGTTCATGAATTTGGGGACTCTTATGCCCAATAAAAGAATAGTTTAACTTGATTGAACGAAGAAAAGGAAGAGAACGGGGACTGTCAAAAATTCACCCTTGTCAGTGTCATAACATAGACAAACTATTTAGCATAAACAAGCATCAACATTCTTCCCCCTTTCGCTGGTGTCACTTATCCCACGCTTCTATGCAACGAGATATATACAAAATATACGATACCTGTATCGAGAATATCATGCGTCTAGCTTGTCCTACTCGCGTCGTTGCCGCTTTTGAGGGGGTTCCGCGTAGCCCTCTGAACCTATCGCAATTAGCCCGTCCTTCAACATATCGCCAGAAACCTCGGGGCGCGGTGTTACGACTGGAACGCCAGCAGAATCATGGGGGAGCGCGTGAATAAACAATGGATGCAAGGAAAGAGATCCAAATTTACCGAGAGTGAGAGTTCACCCTGCAAGTTCTCGCTTTGACGGGGATGAAGTAACATGGTCAAATCTTCCAAAAGTACCGGCGGAGTTCGTCGACTGTGCCCTGTGGTAAATAGACGTAGGCGCTCGCATTAAGGGGTGGAATGGGATGATAATTGTACGCATCTACTCTCAATAATCTTGGCGATACTGTCGATAGTCTTGCTCTTAGCTGGGGAAACTCAACGCAGAGACAACAATGATGACTCTTTCTCAAGAGAATCAGCACGATGCTCCAAGCGCGGAACCATCAAAGTGTCAAGAGGCAAAGATGGTGGACAGCTGCGCAAAAAATGTTGGACGTGGGATATTATTGTCTCGGCGGGAGGCCGTTCCCCAATCGAAGACCAGCAATTTTGAATCAACTCCTAATGAGAGTCGTTGATTGATCTAGAAGCTGGTAGGCCATATTTTTGGCCCCTTGCTAACCGGACTACGACTGCTGCATCTTCCTTGACTTCCGACCATGATTGCTTCCTGGATAACACCTACAGTCGGAACGGTCAGAAAGAATATAGCATTTGCCACAATCAGACTTCCCTGTAAACCGACCCACACGAAGGAGTATATATCACTCATTGTGGTCCTGTTAAATGTTTCATTGGACTCAAGTTGTTCTGGAGCGACCAAGCGCAAGGCTCCCGGTCGCGTAGTGGATTTTTGGATATAAGACAGAGCCTCTGGTCCAATAAAGAAGCATAACCAAAATCGACTAAGCGCGCAGTATAATTTGCGTCCAGAAGCACATTGCTCTGTTCAGCATTTAGACAAAAGCAATAGTAATGTGGACATTCTCGTTTGACATACACAGTTCAGGTCGCCGTGCACGATAGGAAAAGAATGTACTGTAGTGATTTATCCTTTCAGTTCCTGTAGAACAGATTTAATTATGACAGTAACCCACATATTGTAGCCCATGAGCAAAGTCGAGAAGCTATGGTGCCGAGTCAGACGACAGGAAGTGGTCAACTTCATGCGCGGACGTACGAAATGAAGTCGGTGTGCCACGCTGAGAATGTCGTCCTCTCTGGACAGGAAAATGTGTAGAGACCCATTTGGCATCCAAAGCGAAACCAGCAACATCGTATCAATCATCTCAAACCCATAAGCAATACCAAGGAATGGAACAATGTTGGTGTGATCAAGCCTCTTCCAAATTCCGAGTTCTCGACGAAGCATCTGTTAGGTAACTTGAACTCCTTCGATTAGTATCAGACGAGATGAGTTACCTTCGGATACTTACCCCTCGTGTCTTCGTCAGTTGTGACAATAATTCTGAGGGCCTTCACAGAAACCTGGAACAAAATTTAAACCACGGTTAACCATAACCGTTCTTCATTCCCAAACCCCTTTTAGCGCAGAGTCGCCCAAAAAGTGACATCTGTAAACATCACCAAAACGGCCGCCAGCAATGTGCTGATTGTTGGTTTTTAAAATGTGTCGTGTGAGACCAGGTGGAGATGGGAGATCAGCAATCTGTCAAAGCATTTACGTAGGTGAAAGGAGACCTTCGGATACACTAGACGACGCAGAGAGTATGGAATGGGAAGGCGTTGTCGCAGGTGACTAGTTAAAAGTATAAGAAAACCGGAAATTCGCATTGCAGTTGCTTACATCCGTAAAAGGATCGAAAGATAGTCAGTCCCTTATCACCGCAACAAACAGCCACAGATAATTTCAATTGCTAGGGTACCTTAAGTGAAATGAGAGCACAAACATCTAGGAAACATACGTCAGTGGAAACTGAGCGAAACTGAACAGAGAAGAGTGAGTGACGAGAAACAAAATACATCAGAAAAGATCAATTGCCTGGTTTTCGAAAGATTCATCGTTTAACTTAGGTGAGGGCCAAAGATAAGTTTTTCCATCGCACACGGCAGAAGCTACAAATTTGCCAGAGGGAGGGAATTCGACCATTGCTACAGTATCCGCATGTTGCGGGCAATTCCCAATGGGATCACCAGTAGTGGCATCCCAGAAACGAACAGTGTGGTCCAAGGACGAACTCGCAAACATCGATCCATCCGCTTGAGAAGGAAAGGGTGGTAACACTGTGGGTGTGACTAGTCCACGGTTTTCCTATTTGCTTGCCCGTTTCAGAATTCCAACTACGAATAGTTCTGTCGCTCGAGGCAGTGAAGAGCCTGATACCATCATGTGACCACAATACAGCCCAGATCCAACCCTCGTGACCCTTGAATGAATGTCTGCGAACCAAGCCGTCGAACTTGAAGGGACTAGGGAGAAGCCTGCCGCTGTCGACGTCATATATATACGTACTTCCTCCTTTGTGCCGCACGCAAGTTTGTGTCCGTCGGGAGAGAATTGCATCGACAAGACAGCTCGGCCAACCCGGATGAAGTTGACTTGCTTTCCTTTGGTGGTGTAAATACCCACGATTCGATCACCAACATCATCGGGCGAAACTGCGAGCACGGGGAATTCTTCTCGGCGCGTCCACCCTCGATCGAGTTCGCATGATCCGGTATTCCATACTTTGACATCCCCGTGCTCATCACAGCTAATGATCTTGGTACCGTCTCTGGTCACAGCGAGACCGGCGATGGGGTTACCATGTGCCATCGATGTCCCTTCTTGCGACCCATTTTCCAGATTCCAGACCCTGACATGCCCTTCATAATACCCTGCGACGACTCGTCGTTCATCAGGGAGATATGCAAGCGCCCTGATGATGTCATCGCCAGCCGAAATCACTAGGTGTGGCTGAGGACTGGCGTCTCGTGGTTGGACCGTTGACATTGAACGAGGTGATCGCAGGTTTGATGAAACGGGAGTGTGCGGCCAAAAAAAGTGGGGAGGGAGAATTGTCAACGAAATATAAGGACCCATTACTTACGGCACAAAGCACTGCCATGGCCACATCTAGCGCCCATGGGGCATGCTCAGGATTCACTATCGTGATGGAGTATTAGAAATGAGCTCGCTGCTCGAGAAGTATGTACTCATACGTATTTCTCCGAGTCGAAGACTATTAGAGAAATTTCCTTCATGGTCGCGCTGGCCTTTCATCTTCTGTTCGATGGGAATGACAAGAACACGAGGCATGACCCTGGGATCGATCATCGAAATCTTTCTCAGGTAAGTGTACTGAGTGAGAACCTATTCGTACAAATGCATAATATTGATCTCCTATCGTACAAAATCGCTTTGACTTCGAGTTGTTCATTTGGTATCGAAATAATTTACTGCGCAACGACCATCCTTCCCTTCAATATTCCGAGTAGAGCTCAATGGCCGAGTCTCGTCGTTTTCCCTCTGCCAAGGCCGGTCCTTCAATCCCCTAATCAGATTAATCTACAAAAGGCAATCTCAGCACTTTGGTGGGTGACCTTTAGCAAGCGAATATTTACTGCTCTCACAGACACGGGATCGCTCACCAGCCACGGTATCTGAGCTAGGAACATCTCTGCGGCCAACTCGAACACTGTATCGTCTATCACTCCATCATGTTGACCATCCCCGTCCGGTTTGAACACAGGTTTCGCGGGCGGCAGTGTGGGGGTCAAAGCGGCCATACAAGTAAACACGAACGAGCGCGAGTGGAACTGACAATCCCCACCCGCACAGACCACCGTCGTCGTTCGGCTGACAAAGCTAAGGATCTGTGCGAGTTGGGAGAGAGTGAGACGTGATGAGGAGTCATCACTGAACGTGAGGGTGCGTTCGACTACGAGCTGGCGTGCGAGTTTAGTAGATGGACCGCTAGAAATGACACAAGCACGATCGTGGACGTCAGGATGGAAGAGAGTCCCACCGATTGACAGAGTCTCATTAATCTGGGTCACAGAATGATACGCCCCCCCAGTGGAAAGGACACGCTCGATGAGAAGAACATCCCCCAAAGCGCCGTTGGCGGGTGCAAGGAACACCCGGAGTAGGGAATGGTGATGAGTCTTACCAACTGGTGAGCCCCATACATCACGGCCCGTTGTAAGAGCCGTACAGATTTCGACTTTCTGCACTAGTCGAGTGGGTTGGAGGCGGAACTGAGGATACCAGCATTCCAGAGACATGTTTGTCGCGACGACGGGCGTCCGAGACGTCTTATTCATGAGCCGGGAAAATGGAGATTTAAAGAAAGTCATGATGTGAATGAAGTACGTCGAGTATGCGTGGAGGAAGAGAAAGCTTGGAGGTTTGAAGTCGACAGCTCTTTATACATTATCGAATTAACCCCTCTAATGCTCCGCAATACATTCGATGACATCTACGGGGGTAAGTGCTTTGGGCAAAACCCCCAATTGAGGAACTCACTCCTATACTACAACCCCAGTTCTACTGCTACTGTTGGAAACTAGGGGCTGACAAAATGATCGCGGGAAGGGGTCGCACTTTCCAACTGTAGGAGGGGCTACATAGCGCATTGTTCAGCGTCGATACTGGAAACGGTACCTTTAAAAGCTGATAGCTGACGGGAAGCTTGATTAAAGTTTGCGGCGGACGACTGGATCAATTGTTTGAGTAAAAACAAGCTCAAATACTTATCAACACCATATCAACGAAGGCTCAAGGGTTTTTCATGAACTCGACCTCCCTTGGGGATAAAACACGCGTCTCATTCTTCCTTAGACACCGAGCGCGACGAACCCATTGTTCGGTGCCATGAAACCTTCGAAAACGTGACGGAAGTGACGAGACGGTGCCTAGATAATAGGTTAGATATTAACGTGCGCTCGAGATCAGCTAGTAGCTCGGCACAGAAAAAAACTTCATTCATTTCCCAACAATATACAAAACACAAGATAGGTATCGGACATCCGCGCAAGATACGATCAACAAGAAAGAGAAGAACCAACGCAACAATCCCAAGCAGTTGAATGCACAGGAGGCAACGCTGGCAGTGGTGTAAGGTTGTTGAAAACCTCATTATTCGATGTACTTCAGAAAACGGAACCAAGACAAATCGAGACGGTAATAGTTGAGCGGCTTCGTCTAAATCACCCTTCACCAGATGCGGGTCTCGAGCAAGAGGTCACTGTTGCCTTCCAGCCCAATGCAAGCCTTGAGGAAGGCATCAAGAGCGTTGCGCTGCCTTCCAAGACTGTTGACAACATCCGTGCCAGGCTTAACCAAGGGCGCTTTGCACATGTAGGACAAGAGCGATAGCACGGGGTAAAGGGGCGCAAAATCTTCCTGGTCGGCGGAGAGATCGCGATACTGGACACGGGTAAGCAGTTCCGTGAGAATGGTCAAGTCCAAAATAAGGGGCGTTGCAAGCAGAGAGTCCTAAACATCGAGACATGAGATACGGCTAAGATAAACCTGGAGCATATACTTACCTCGCATTCATTGAAGATATTAATGGTCTGTCTGCCACCGCAGAAGATCTCGGAGTAGTACTCGTCTATAGCCCTCTTGGAATCTCCAACCGCAGGCACGTACTTGATCACAACAATGTGGTCAGGGTGCTCGCCTTTGGTCGCTTTGCCCTTGATACCTGGAACGGGAGGCTTGTAGAGCAAGCGATTCGCATCGACCATGTCGTCAACGACGCTACTCTTGCTGATCTCCTTGCTCTTGAACTGAGGCTCCGCGCTCAAGTTGTGGCCATCATTGTTGCCAAGATGGTTGTAAGACGCGATGGAGAGCGGCTTGATACCTGCGTTCACCAAAAACTCAGCGAGGACGGACTTGAGCTTGGTCTGCCCAGACTTAAGGTCATCGCCGCCAATGAAAGACTTCTCGCGCTCAGCTAGCTCGATGACCCCGGGTACGAACGTGTTCTGAGGTGCACCGTTCACAAAAGGCTCTCCCTCGAGAATAGAAGCGACGGCAAAGAGGGTTGAGGGGGATACCTCAAAGTGCGAAGAGCGAATAGAGGCAAGGAGGTTGTCGGCGGTATCGTTGACACCAGGGATGATGTCGCTGTAACGCTCGGTATTGGCTGTCCAGAACACGACAACGCGGTCAAGTCCGTGCTGGGTTTTGAAACGGCGAATGTCGGCGCGGATGTGCTCGAGATGAGCCTGCTTGTCAGTTCCGGGAATAATATTATCCGCGCGGGCTTCTTGGTTAGCAGCGATGAAGTCGGGATAATAGACGGAAGGGAGAGGAGAGCCAAGGAGAGCCATGTGGGGCTTAACCTGACGCTGGAGATCGTAGTCTAGAACGCGAGCACGTTCCATAGCCTTGTCCATGGGCATACTTGAGATGTCCCACCCTCCAATAACGAGGTCATTGGGATGAACCATTGGGAGTACGTCGCAGATGGGGACGTAAATCTCCTTGGCGGTCTTGGGTTCAGAACCAATGCGAACAGTGGAAGCGCGCAGCATGGAACCAATGTAGTTGGGCTGCTGGATACCGTCTTTAGTGTGCCAGGAGATCTGGTGCTTGTTTGCAAGGATAGTAGCGCATAGCGTAGTGCCATTGTTACCACCCATCCCGATCATCATGAGCCTGCAATAAACAAATGAATATACTGACTATAAAGCGGTATCATGAACGTACCCAGTCTTGCCCACCTTGCGGGTAGTCCTGAACTCGAATGGTTTCACAGTGGGTGTGACTATGAACTGACCATTCGAAGTATCAACATCAGCTCCGCGATAAAAGTATTTTGCGGTAATGTGATCATTAGTGTAGAGAGTATTTTCTGAGTGAACCTTGATGTACTCCGGACGACGAACAGCAGTAGGATGAATTGGAACGACAGATTCAAGTTCAGAGTCCGGAGTGGTGTACCCAGAAGTCGGCGTACGGGGCTGGCGGTCCATGATGGGCTAAGAGGGGTAATAGACGGCGAGAAAATCAGTGAGCGGCGAGAAAGCCTGCGCAGGTGTGTTTGGTGCCTCGGTGGGGATTGTGGGTGCTACCGAGCTGGTTCGAGTACATGCAAAGAGGGAAAAACACTCTTCGAAGTGAAGGCGAGTTTCCACCGACGACCTGGGTCTGGTCAAAGAAAAGTGGGCCTTTTATACGCGAAAACGGGGTGGTTCTGGCGCGGTGAAGTCGACGCGTACGGTACGGTGGAGCTGAGGAGAAAAAGAGGGTAACGGTAAAAGAGGCAGGTAAGCGAAATTTCCAAGTCCGAGATGACACTTGTATTGACGTGGAGCCAATCAGGTTGTGTCGCATAGCTATCTTTCTTCCTTACCATCACGTATGTGAGTGGATTTCATCACGTATTTGTTGACACGTAGAGCAGCTCTGCATCTTGACGCCATCCAGGGCGGCCCATCAGCTCATTGTCCAATGGCGCAAGCGGCGGATAGTCAGTAGCCGGTGCGACTCTCCTCGGAATCGGTATGTTCAACTTCATCATTGGTCTGACACATCAACGAATCTAGTACTTCTGCAAAGTAAAACGTATTTGGACGGTATAATTTCCATTTTGCGTTCTATCTCGTATGTGCTGGCACCCGTGGCGTGTTATCACTGTCGCTGCACTTCTGTAGATTGCAGCGGCGCAGGAACGACTTCTTTAATGGCCGTCTCCCACACCTTCGACGATGGCCATTACAACGGTTATAACGGATCGCTGAATGATATTAAATACTAACCGATGGGAAGCGTCCTGCTGATAACGGACGTGGTTCCACTTGCCAGCAGCCTGAGCACAATGCGGGGACGTCCTGCCGAGCTGTAAGGGTCAGCTAGCGTTATGAAGCTTTCTGACATCGTGGAATCAATGTTCCATCAGCGGGAACACTATCCCCCATCAATTGAGAAGAAAGCTCTTCTGAATAAAAGACCCTGGCAACGGATCACCCCCACTTGTCGGGGACAAACCAGCTGTGGAGCCCCTGTGGTGTGGCGATCCGTTTGATTTCTCGGCCTAGGAACCACTCTTGAAATTCTGAAACCCTTATCTTATCGAAACGTTGTCATACCACACTCATTTTCTTCTCCTTCGCGAATCGAACTAAATTTACCGTATTTTCGGAGCCTCGGCGCGCCAGGATGTTAAGAACACGGCCTCCGTTTCTGATGGAACTTTCTCGGATTTGGTCGATAAAGATAGTTTCAAGTTGACATTGAAGTGGTCATGGGAGTTTACAGTGCTGGAAAATAAGACGCCGAGCACACCCAACACACGTGTCTCTATCTACTCGAGATAGTAGCTCTTGTTGACCCAAGTAAGCTCAGGTAAGCCCTCGGTCAGTAGGACTTGACAACTAGTTGTAAGCCAAGTACTCGATTTAGATGGGCCAGTGCCCACGATCGCAAACTTGGAAATTCCCCACCATCGTGAGCGACGACCATGCATGACACCGACTAAACAGCGAACGTGCATGGGCACGATGCAAGGTCTAAAAGTTATTCGCGTGGCCATGTGAGTTTTCATGCACATCTTTTCTTTCGGGGCTCCGAAATATTCTTGCATGGCCTGATGATATATAAGAGGACTTGCTGGCGCACCGACACCGCACTGGTGTCGTCAGGAACGCTATGATGTTGACCTTTCCGGCATCCTTCGCGCTTTTGGCGTTGACGAACATGAGAGGCGTGATCGCTACGGATACTATACTCTCAGCCTACACTGCTCCTGGCGGATTCCCTACTTCCGTGTACGCGTCATATTGGAACAATCCGACAGCCACATCGGCTCAGCCGCAACCCGTGATTTCGGATCCAGTTACCGTAAGTTTGGTGATACCATCATGATTATTATGCCACCTGATATGATTTCCAGGGCATGATCTTTCCGGCCAATTTGACAGATCCTGCTAATTTCCCTAAGGTAAGTTTTCAATGATGTCGCTCCTATGGTCACAAGGTTAAGGATCTGGATCTTGGTAGAACGACACTGTCGATCCCCACCCACTACCACTGCCACAGGAACCATCTCAGCTCCTTCAGCAAGCACTCTCCCAAATACAGTCTATTGCCACCAACCCAGCGCTCGCAAACAACACTTGTGCACAATGCCAAGCATCGTTGTCTATCGCTAAAATGCTCGTATTGACGGCTCCCGAGCAGGGACCTCTACTTGCAGAGGCAGTCTGCGAGTACTTCAACTACTCGACGACATGTTACGATGAATACAGTCGTCTTGCTCTTGGTTCTGTCTTTTCTCAGGTCGTCGCCCTTGGTGATATGGGTGGATACGATGGGCAGGTGTGCCGATCCGAACATCATTTTTTTCATGAGTTGTTCATAGTTTTGTGCAGCTCCTGTGCGCAGAGCAACTGAGCTTATGCCCCATGCCACTTACAGTACCACTCAACATGACCGGATGGTTTGCGAAACCAAAGCCCAATCCTTTGCCTCCACCAAAACAACCCAGTGGAGAGCGCTTGAAGGTTTTGCACGTGTCTGACATTCACATTGATCCCCGTGCGTTCCGACGGTTTCTCTTATAGGGTTAGCATAATGATATTTTTAGGTTATGCTACTGGATACGAGGCCAACTGCAGCCAGTACTTGTGCTGTCGCGAGAACGCGTTCAACATGGCGTCTCCAGACCAGATCCTCCTTCCTGCAGCGCGTTACGGCGCTTACTATTGGTACATACATTTCATTTTGATGACCCTGCGTCTTCTTTGTTAACAGTAAATCTTGACGACAGCGACACGCCGATCTCGCTTCTGCTTGCTGCCATGGAAGCTATCCCCGAAGTGACCGAGACCCTGGGCACCGGGTTCAACTTTTCCTTATTCACGGGAGATCTGACGGCACATGATACTGATAACCAATATTCAAGGCGAGATTGCATCATCTTAGTGACGCTTCTGATTCTGATTATGCAATGATAGAGCATACGTCGAGTACTGCGAGGTAAATTTGGGTAGCGTTCGGACCGATGATCTCATGCTCATGATGCGGCATAGATCATAGTGTACAACCTCCTCAAACGATACCTTGGTCCCTCCCCCGTGTACGCTACGCTCGGTAACCACGACACATATGTGATTAGGGTTTTAGATTCTCTGTTTTTTTTCGACTCAACATTTCTTTTTCAGATGCAATTCCAGATGATCCCCTACGCAATGGGTGGTTACGTCCTTGGAAGCCAATTCAATTGGTATGGTCTTTCTTTTCCCTGGTAAATCATTGCTGATCTGATCCAGGCTGTACGATCATGTCTCCACCATGTGGTACTATGAAGGCTGGCTTCCCGAGGCTTCTGTTGAATACGCGCGCACACATTACGCTGCCTACACCGTCAAGCGCCCTGACGGACTGCGTATTATTTCACTCGATACTGACATGTGTACGTCTTTTTCGTTATCTCACCCCTCAGGGGCGGATTGCTGACGGCCCCTCTGCCAGGGTACACGTATGTCATATCACATTGAATCATTGAATCCTCCGTGTTGATTGACGACAATTGGATGCTTGCCACAGGTTGAACTACTTCAGTTACATTAATGCCACGCAGCCTGACCCATTCGGAATCCTCCGGTTCCTCACTGATGAACTTCAGGATGCCGAGGACGCAGGTGACCGCGGTACGTTTCTCATACTTTTTGTCCTCGATTTCCATTTGTTGACGGCTGTCTAGTTTGGATTGTTGGCCACGTTTTGAGCGGATGGGGGGCTTCACAGTCTCAATTCAACCCAACGAACCTATGTGCGTATCTATACCTTGCCTTCCTTCATTTCCTAATTCCATTGTCCAGTCTACCAGATGTAAGTTTCGGTTGTTCGATTATATCAAGAACAAACGTGCTGAAATTAGGTGAAAAGCGTTGACCGTTACTCACCACACGTCATTGCCAGTGAGTCACTATCTACGACTACGGAAAGAGCGGAAAATCTGACGTACTATCCGTGTTCCAGACATCTTCTTTGGTCATACGCACGAGGACCAGCTCTCCGTACGCGATCATTACTGATTTCGACGCCACTGACCACGAAACATGCGTCCCCTAGATTTTCTATGCGAACAACGCAACCAATATCAGCGCAGAGACTGCTCAGGCTGTATCATGGGTACGTCAATAGCCAAAGACTGGTACGGCAGCACCTGACAACAGAATTAGATCATGCCGTCCCTTACGCCTTTGACAAACCTCAACTCGGGTTTCCGCATGTACGAAGTTGACTCTGCGGTACGCGCCCGTCGTCCATAATAAGGCAGAGTACTCAAGTGCTACTAATCCAGACGTTCGACATCCTAGATGCATACACGTGCGTACTAACTGGGGCTACCGAAAGGACATGTGCTCACCGTGTGATAACACAGCTGGGTCAGCCATGTCAACGAGTTCCCAGATCTGGACAATCAGACGGAGGTGGGTCCCACGTACGTGTTGGAATATAGCACACGCGAGGCCTATGGCCAAAACATCACCTGGGGTGCCAATGACCCACTGAATGCGACGTGGTGGCATCTCGTCACCGAACGTGAGTGGCATCACTTACCCATGGTGTACATAAACTGACGGTCTGCGCCTACAGAAATGGAGTACGACTCATCCTTGGTAGAGGTACGTGGTCGAATAGAGAGTCGATGATCGGCTTTCAGCTGACCGAACGTCGCACCTCCCCTTCAGACGTTCAACACCTACCAATCTAAAAGCTCGGCGGCTGGTCTTAACTGCACCGGCGAGTGTATCCCGGCCAAGATTTGCTACATACGGAGCGGATCATCCAGTATCTCGTATGAGAACTGCAATCAGGACTACACGTCGACGCAGTGAGAGGGCGGGACTTTTTACGTACCAAAATGTGTATTTCATGAGACGTTGAGAATAGACATGGTCGTCAACTTTTCTTTTTGTTCACCGCTCAGGCTTTGAGGTGCGACATCGCCCCATGCCTCGTGCATCAGCAGCGGACAAGACGAACCTCTTTATGTTCACAGTCCGACGTCCCTGATACGTACCTTCCCCGCAGTAAATGCACCGAAATGAAGGCCTACCAAACAAGTCAGTAACTGAGCCGAAGGCTTACCATGGAGTATATACATCGGACCACGCCGGAAACGCCACTATGCCGATATTGGGCAGCTTTTTGGTCGCACCTGCCTGGCAGACGATCAAGGACCGATTGTCGAGGAGGGCCGATTCGGAGGGCTCGGGACTCTTGGAGAGTGAAACATCTGCAGTAGACGTATGACAGTAGTCACTGTGGCAAAAGCGCCTAGATTCAGGACATCGGAACGACGGGCGGCAACTGAAACGTGGACATATACTAGACGAGAGACCAGTGCGAGCGTCTGCATCTCACCAGATGACTAACTCGTTGCAGTGATGGAGCGGCCGTACAATATCGGGGAAGGCGATAGGTACTGAGGCGACGAGGGTAAAGATGTGGAAATGGAACTTGACGGGATCAAACGATAACAGTCAGGGCTTACCTGAGTCTTCCTCGCCCAATCACAGGGTTCCATGTGTGCCACTGGAAACGGGAGCGCGGGAGGGCTGCCACGTCATGGAGGCCGCCTGGAAGAGTGCTCATCTACCCTTTATCCGCGTTCGATGGGTCCATCTGTTGGAACTGGGCTGGAGAGCCACCGACTCAACGCTGAAAAGTGGTCTGAACAGGTGGGCATCGGAGATCAAATTTAGCGCCGCTGTCCACGTTGAGACAGCGGGGACCATAGTCATCTTTGCGTATACGAACACAACTAGCGCGAATTGCCCCCACTCGCTCTATTCCAAGTTCTCAAGGGGGAGAAAAACTCCATTGCGATCAAGTTGGATCCCGATTAGTGATCTTCCTCCCCTGGTATCAAGTCGGTGTAGTGAGAGTGAATTAGCCATATGATCAGTTCGCACTGATGCTCGCGGCGCAGGCTCTGGTAGATATCTGAATCATATTGTGAACTTTGATGCACCGAAGGGTTCAATGTGCTCACAAATGTATGCATCCGCGACATAAGCAATTCTCCTTCGAAGAACACGTAGTAAAACTTACTGTAATGATGATTTCATTACATCGATCCAATCCCTGCGCGCGAAATCAAGCTTCAAGTGTAAACACATTCGAAGACATTCGCGACATCAAAAGAGTTCTGAAAATATCACATTAGCAGACAAAGTTAGACATCAAGGAGTGCCACACCCCTCTTTGGCGCGACTGTGAAGTACGTCGAAGCCTATTTACAGTGAGTGATAAGTATATGACATGTAAGTAGGGCGAGCATACCTCCAGTCGCAGTAAGTACGAGACTGGAAGAGGAAGGAGCTCGAGCGTGTTGTGCGAGTGTTACCGCGCACAATGGCCCAAAAAGGAAATATAATATAATGTATCGTAGTGAAAGTAATAGTGTCTTTACCCGGACGAGCCGTTCTCCAACACCAGTCGTCCTAGACAAAGTTTTATCAGGCTTGGAGTCATTTCCTTACATTTTCGGTTTTACAAGAGAGGGTTTCCTACTCGTTACTGTTGAACGGCCTGTCCAGGTAAAGTCACTTACTTTCACTACGACACATTACACTAAGATTTCCTTTTTGGACCTCACACACGGTAATGGCACGCGCACAACACGCTCCTTACTGCGACTGGAGGTATGTTCGCCCTACTTACACACCACATACTTATTACTCGCCTGTACATAGTCTTAGACGTACTTCGTAGTCGCGCCCAAGAGTCACCAGCTCATTACAATCGCGCCAGCCGCTCACATCTCCAGACTGGCCGGAACCGCTTCCACGGTTACTCTCTGGTGGACAACATTACGAAGGCTAACGTCCAATTATCCTCAGGAGACGGTCCGTATCTGACGATAACTCCGGCCACCTTTTTTCCCTCGCAGTCTCATTGTGCAGAATCCTGACGAGGACTGACTGAAATTTCGGAATAGAACCATGCGGTGCAAAGTTCTCAATTTTGAAGTTTCGCTCGGCGATAAGTAGTCCTTCCTGTATCCTCGATAACGCACACTTATGAACTTGCTATCCTCTTGGCGACCTGGGAGAGTGATATGACATGAATTGGGAGGCATGGGCACGTACTCTCATGGAACATTCAAGGCCCTTCTTATCGCGACACTCACATGTTGTGTGGCTATCGCAACGTACCTGATGCCATGTCCTATCTCTTGCCTTTGTCACAGCAACCTGTGGAGCAGAGTAGCGCCTGGCACCGTTTACAGTGGGTCGAGAACGATTATGACCCTTGATGTGACCCTCCTGCCACTAACAGAATGACCTGATGGAGCTTCTCAGAATAGAACTCCGCAAGGAGCTGTCAATCAATAACAAAAGGGGTTTGAGCTATAACTGGCTAATCCCAGCCCAGTCACTACGAACGTGTGTACCAAGTATGGTGAGAATTCGGCTTTAGTCACACCGGCCCGGATTTGTGGCGTTCCCTCGAGCAATACACATCACCCCCTCCACGACTGGCAGTGCGAAAAAACCCGTTGTTCCTCAGTTCTGTCGCACATTTTCGCGATCTGCCGTCGGAGGCCATCCATTCATCATGTTTACTCGGCGCTCTGGATCACTATTGCTGGTAGCCGAGGAAGTTTCACGATCTAATTTTACGCAGCGTGACCTTGTTGTATGATCTGGGCGCGATCTCTTTCCTGGGGTGGCTACTGGCTCGCAAGTGACTTTCTCCTCATCACGTAGACGCGTCGAGCTGAAAATTATAGACATTGTGGAGACTAGGCCGCGTTACGTCTTAATTTTAGCACAAGGGAACTATCCTGTGGGAGGCTACTGTGCAGGGGGAGTAGCACAGGTCTGCGGCGTGTCTTCTCTCCGGTTGTGCTCGCTTTCTTTGTATAGATAAAGGAGGCCAGGGACCCGGCATCCCGATTCAACTCGAAGTTCCTACGTGCCGCAGACAGATTTAAATTTGACATGATGAGTTCGACCCGGAACAGGGCTAGCATAAATATCTGAAGGGAGGAATACGAAGTCGTGGTAAAAATGCTTCCATCCCTCGCTCTGATTGCCCAACTCCTTAGGCCAGCATGGTTTGCCCCTAGCTCAGTCGACAGCGTTCGCGTCTTTGACTTGAGCTCTGGTTGCCCTTCCTCGAGTCCTATCTCTTGCCAAGTCTCGAACCCAGACAACACGTGTTGCACCGAGTCCCCAGGGGTATGTTATTGTCCAAGATTTTAGCACATCGTATTTAAACTTGTTCTAGGGCCTCTTGTTGCAGACCCAGGTATCCATTTTTCCGCTGCGTATCATTCTGATGGCGCTGATTATCATCCCAAAAGTTCTGGGACACAAATGTCCCCGGGAGCCCTGCCGACAGCTGGACTATTCATGGTGCGTGGTTGTTAATTCTCGAAGGAGCACCCTTTTCATAT
This sequence comes from Solioccasus polychromus, assembly GCA_038090335.1. Classification (NCBI taxonomy): domain Eukaryota; kingdom Fungi; phylum Basidiomycota; class Agaricomycetes; order Boletales; family Boletaceae; genus Solioccasus; species Solioccasus polychromus. The sequence goes on along the minus strand of JBBPMM010000186.1, from coordinate 13,277 downwards.
ATTTCTCTTGTAGGCTTATGGCCTGACAAGTGAGTTCATATTTTCATTTAATATATGATAGTTACTTATTTACATCCTCACGAATAGCTGCGATGGCACCTACATCGAAAACTGCGATCGCTCCCGTGCCTATAACATTGAAGAGGTATGTTTAGCTACGTGAGATTCCTTTAACTTCGACCAAGTTTGACGCTTGTCTCTAGCTTCTCGAACAGCAAGGCGCATCTTCAACGTTAGATTACATGCGGCAATTCTGGTTGAATGCTGATGGGTCTAACGAACACCTCTGGAACGTACGTTCTTGCATCTCATTTAAATGAGACCGTGCTGATCGCAGTACGTTAGCATGAATGGTCTACGCATGGTACATGCTACAGGTAACGATCACGGCGCCTTTAATCACCACGGAAACTGTCCTGAGTACGTCTTTATAGCACACTCGAGCCTTCTTGTCTTCCAGCCGGAAGTCCCGAGGGAGCCGAGGTAAGCCGATTACGACGGGCGCGTCCCCACACTCGCGCAGGTGACTGATTATCGCCGTTGTTTCTGTAGGCTGTGTCGTACTTCCAGACAATCGTGCAACTGTTCCAGACCCTTCCCACGTACACATGGCTCGCCAATGCTGGGATCACGCCTTCTTATGAACGCGGGTACTCACTGGATGAGATCCTTACGGCGCTGCAGCAAGGTTCTGGAGGTGTAAGGTTTTAAAGGCTTTCGTATGTTGGGCTTGTTATTGATCGATGCGATCGCCCTAGTACACCCCCGCTGTCGGTTGCTCGCGGGGTAGACTGGACTCCATCAGCTGGTACTACAACTTGCAAGGCTCACTTCTCGACGGCCAGTTTATTCCCATCAGTAAGTCTCATCTGCGTGCTACGATCAGATATTTTGATGCGCGTCGCAGACACGCCGAAGGAGTCGACATGCCCTCACAGAGATATTCGATACATTCCTAAGGAGAGTTCCTAAGGTAGTACCTTCTAGAACGAATATCTATACAAGGACGCTCTTGTTCTACGTATGTAGATAACTCGCCTTGACAGCAAACTGAAAAGATTGTGTTTTTGGCTCGTAAAAGGTTCAAAGGCGTGCGAAACACGCCAATGTGACGTTTCATTCATTCTTTCCGCATCTTTTGCTAACATCGATACCCCATGACTGATTCAATGCACTTGTCATTGGGTGCATTTAATACTTTCTAAGACGCCTCAGTGGGATCAGGGTGTCTCGAGAATCAGCCAGGTAGCGGGGTAAAACAGTTTGTCAGGGAAGGGCGATTGGGTGTACTGGACATGCGGCGAACGTTCGTCGCGTCGATGAAAGTTCGCAGCAAATTTACGGTCTGGCACTAAGCTTTATTCCCGGGGCTTGGCAAATGACGACCTTTTTTCCTTGGCCGTGAGCAATAAGTAACCCGTGGGTTTTTGGTGGGTGGAAGGCCGGAACCCGGGAGGTACGTGTGCCTTGCAGGGGAAGCGGCCGGCAAACAAGCGAGCCATTTGTTTTTAACTCGACGTTGGGCGGCGGATAGAGATGATATATCGATCGTGCGGAAGTCTATCCTAGACCTCCTGGACGTTTGATACCCCAGGTATCGTATCATATGGGATAGCATCAGGCGCGTACTCTCCTTGATAAGAAAACGCGCCTGCGACGTGGACTACTTTTCGGATTCGTGTCCCCCGGGCGTACTACCCTCTCTATCCACCATTGAATTGAGTTCTGCAGCAGCCGTCATGAACCTAGAACAAATGCGTCGTCACGTTCGGAACACGGTAGCGTCAGCATCGACCCACTGTGCAGCATGGGTACCCGAGAGGACTCTCATCGCATCGAGGTCGCTTTGGAGTTGCTCCATCAGATCAGCTGTCTGACCGACTGCACGCGACATGTTTTTCAGGCTGGAAGCCAACTGGGCATACAGCCTGTCCTTGGCCAGAGTTGCACCCGAACGACTCATTGTTGTCGAAGACGAGACGAAGCTTCCCACGGGTGCATATTATTTTTATTTGGCAGGCACTGGCACACAAGCATCGCTTCGATGAATGCAGCCAGAACGTGAGCCATTGGTTGCCAAACGAACCAGCCAGAATGTGATTTGGATGATGGAGAGCAAACCAAGTCCGAGTATGGTGTGGTGGCGTTACTACATAGCCCCCGGCTTATAGTCCTGTGTCTCTTTCCTGTATCATTTCCCTTCCTCAATCACCATGTCGATTGTCCAGTCTCATTTTGACAAGGCCATTCACGAGATCGAACACCGAAACCCCGCGAACAGACCTGCCATCGATCTCTCAATACAGCGTCTCGACAACGGCGCAATCATCAACACGCGGGAGCGAATCATCAAGGATGTGCGTCCTTCTTTTTTGTTTCTCGCCACACGGACGTTGCTTAACCCTGTGTCGTTCAAGGTCGTGCAACCTGCCATAGGAATACCCACCGACGATCAATTCTTTGCTCCCCACGACCCCAGCAAACCCAATCTCGATTTTCTCAAGGATCACTTCTTCCACGAGGGTCGAATTCGAGAGGACCATGCGCTTTGGATCATCGAAAAAGCCACCGCCTTGCTCCGGCGGGAAGCCAATGTGTTGGACATCGATGCTCCTGTGACAGGTGAGATGCTACGTGGACGCCGCCGCACGTGTGCTCCGCGAGTCGAGGTACGGTCCCTGTGCTGATCCTATGACTTCTTTTTCCTAGTCTGCGGTGACATCCATGGTCAATACGTGCGTGGATTCGTTTCATGGTGGGAGTAGGACACATCGAGCTGATACCATATCCAGTATGACCTCATGAAGCTATTCGAGAAGGGGGGTAACCCAAAGTCGACGCGATACCTCTTTCTGGGCGATTACGTTGATCGGGGATATTTCAGCATTGAGGTGCTTCATTTCATCCCTTACCCCATAGTCGTCTGATCTCGCCCCAAGTGTGTTTTGTACCTCTGGGCTTTGAAAATATGGTATCCCGATAGCCTGTACCTATTGCGGGGTAACCATGAATGTAGACGTTTGACTGAATACTTTACATTCAAAATCGAATGTGAGAACACTTCATCGTTGTCGATATTTCCTTATCTCCTGCTAGGCCAGCACAAGTATTCAGAGCACCTATATGACGCGTGCATGGATTCTTTTTGTGCGCTTCCCTTGGCTGCCATCATGAACAAGCAGTTCTTGTGCATACATGGTGGTCTGTCGCCAGAACTTCATTCTATCCAGGACCTTCAAATGGTTTGCCCTCGAGCCTATGTATATGTGTATTATCTCACCCGCACTTGGCAGTTGGATCGGTTCCGTGAGCCCCCGACGCATGGTTTGATGTGCGACATTCTCTGGTCAGATCCAACAGAAGACTTTGGATCGGAAAAAGGACACGAGACCTTTGTGCACAACCACGTCAGAGGTTGCTCGTTTTTCTTTACGTGAGTATGTATCGCTATTGTAATCGGTTGATCGTAATGCTCGATCAACTAGCTACTCGGCCACGTGCAAGTTCCTTGAGAGGAATAACCTGTTGTCGATAATCCGGGCGCATGAGGCACAGGATTCAGGGTATGTTACTACTTTGGTCAATTGGCGTCATTGATGAGCCGATTACCCTCTAGCTTCCGGATGTATCGGAAAGCCCAGGGAACAGGTTTCCCCACCCTCATCACCATATTTTCTGCTCCAAATTATTTGGACGTGTACAACAACAAGGCTGCTGTGCTCAAGTACGAGAACAATACGATGAACATTACTCAGTTCAATTGTACGTCACATCCATATTGGCTGCCAAATTTCAAAGATGTCTTCGAATGGAGTCTACCATTCGTTGGAGAGAAGAGTATGTCTTGCTAGTCCATGATTGACAGAGCATGCTATCTAATGCATCGCTAGTTACCGATATGCTCGTAGCGGTACTGAACACCTGCTCCAAGGAGGAGCTCGAGGACGAACATACCACAGAGCCTCATCACGAAGATCTTCGGGAACGGAAACGAGTTATCAAGAACAAAATTCTTGCAGTGGGGCGGATGGCACGCGTATTTGCGGTTCTTCGGTACGTTGCCGTTCTGTGGCTTTCTTGTGCATCACGTGACCGCATGCAGGGAGGAATCCGAGAACGTTTCAGAACTCAAGAACATTTCGTCTACTGGCAAACTCCCGTGTGGGATGTTGGCACTAGGTGCAGAAGGCATCAAGAAGGCCATCTCGACATTCGAAGATGCGTGCGTATTCCTACGCTTCTCTCTGCATCACATCGTTCATACGCTTATGACAGACGGCGATCGGATATCGAGAATGAACGATTACCACCCGCACCATCTCCTGCGGGGGAGAAACCTACCGCACTCACACAATCCAAAACTCTGTCTCAGTCGCAGACGCCAACACCCATTCCAATACCGAACTCCATGTCAATATCTCTTACTTCGCGATCTATGACGCCATCGGACGATGGTCGCTCCGAAACACCTTCCCTCGAACGCGCGTCCTCGCCAAGCGGGTCGAGCCTTAGTTCACCACCCACGCCCCCACCAGCCAATTCGGACCGGAGGGGAAGCTTGAGATTGGGCGGGAGCCCGTCGACGAGGCAGAGGGGGAGCGTGCAGAATGCGTTTTCGATGTTGCACGCGGCGTTGGATGGGAAGAAGGGTGGGTCAAGTTGATGACTGAGTGCATGCGTTGTTTTCTGTACGTTAGCGATAGAGGTTGTCGAGCGGTTCGGGGATCACCCGTGTATTCATATTCGATGTAGCGTCGTAGAGTTAGTCGGTGTAGCACCTCCACTCCATGTTATTCGTTCTTATGTAATGTTGGTTGGAAGTTAATCGATATGGGCAAGTTACTTGGACTCTTGATACGAAGGCTACAGAAAGTATCGCAATATCGTATTAGTATGCAGATGGAGTGGTCGTCATTATGTAATCACGTGGAGCGAGTTGGGGATTCTTACTTTGAGGATTAGAACATCATCCTCGCGCATTAATATTTTGGTGGTTCGTTAGGTTCGATTTGTCAAAGAGACGGAAGGTTTCTTCACTTGAGTCGAAATAAATATCATGAAACCCGTGATTATCCCGGTCTTCAAGGTCAACCATGTCAGCTGGTCGCTCGGCCTTCCTACGTTTCCGCACATGGGTTCGATTCCTCCGAGGCGTGGCAGGTCGTCAAAAGCCGTTTTGCCGTTTACGCGTATACATTATAGGTACTGGCCGGTGACAAGGTGTGTGCCGCCTTCCCGTCCCTTGACTTTGATCTAAATTTGAACTCCCTTGTAACGCTGGCTCTCACGTCATCGATATTTTGAGTTAACTATTCATCATCAGGACGAAGATATATCGATGATAGGAGTGGCCAAAAGTGTCCTTTAACCCGCAATAAATCAATCGACCAGCCTCCATGCCATCCATTCTAGGCCTGTAGTGCTTATTTTGATTCATTTCTCTCATTTTATACTGTTTACAGGTCGAGACATTGCAACGTGCATGGATGTCACTTCGGAGCCACATGCTCTCTTTCACTTGAGAACGTAAAATTCTCACCAGACCATGTATAAAGTAATTTCTGTTCCACCTGGTCGAGGACGATAGGTGGATAGTCTCTGTTATTCGTCTAAAAATGTTACTTTTCAGCAGCTTGTTGGTGCTCGCGTCTTGCCAAGTTGCGGTTGCGCAGTCTGTTGAGGACGTGGGACCAACGGCGTATACCGCTGATGGAACGTTCCCCACATCCGTGTACGGTGCGTACTGGAACGATCCAACTGCAACTTCGGCTCAGCCGCAGCCTGTGATTACGGATCCTGTTACGGTATGCATCTAGAGTTGATTACTGGGTGATGTAGTGAACCGTTCCACAGAATACGATCTTCCCTGAAATTCTTACGGACCCTGCCAACTTTCCCCAGGTACGAGGTCTTTTCCCCCCTTTTTTGATACTTCATCTCATTGTTTCCTTTGGCAAGAACGACACTGTCGATCCGCACCCACTCCCTCTGCCTTCTACGCCATCCGAGTTGCTTAGCTCTGCCATTGCGCAAATTGCGGCGATCGCGGCCAACCCAGCTTTCGAAGGCAACAAGTGCGCGCAATGTCAAGCATCGCTCGAGGTCGCTAAATTCCTTGTCATGGCTGCTCCGGAGCAGGGTCCACTTCTCGCCGAGGCCGTTTGCAATTACTTTAACTATTCGTCTCCGCAGACGTGTTACGACGAATACAGCGTCCTGGCTCTTGGCTCCGTGTTTAGTCAAGTGGTCTCGTTGGCCAGCGTTGGAGGATACGATGGACAGGTAAGTATCGATTGAGGGAGGAAAGAGGTGGTAATTGATTCGACGCAAGAACTTGTGTTCCAGGTTCGAAGACCTGTGTCCGATCCCGCCGACGGTACCGCTCAATCTGACGAGCTGGTTTGCGAAGCCGAAGCCTAACCCGCTTCCAGCTCCAAAGCAGCCGAGTGGTGAACTCCTCAAAGTGCTGCACGTCTCTGACATTCACATTGACCCACGTGCGCATGCGTTTCTTCTTTCTCATTATCGGAAACTTACGACGGAATATCTGTCATAGGGTACGCAACGGGTGCCGAGGCCAACTGTTCTCAGTACTTGTGTTGTCGCGACGGTGGGTACAATACCGATTCTCCCGATCAAATTTTGCTGCCTGCTTCCCGTTATGGCGCATATTACTGGTGGGTTGTTTGCCGCACGTTTTTGCTTGGGGTATTCTGAGACATTGGGGGCATGTAGTGACACACCCCTCTCGTTGATGCTTTCTGCTATGGAAGCTATTCCGCCGCTCACGGGCACCACTGAGACCGGATTCAACTTTTCGATCTTTACGGGTGATTTGACGGCTCACGACAACGACAATCAATACTCTAGGTACGTTGACCCTGGTGGTCGTACTAGTGGAATCGGATTCTGACAAAATGGACATATTAGGTCTTATGTCGAGTATGCCGAGGTAATATTCAGATAAAGCCCCAATGAACGAGAATGTGACACGAGGCTCTAATAGGTTATCGTCTACAACTTGTTGAAGAAGTTCCTTGGGCCCGCACCCATATATGCCACGGTTGGAAACCACGATACTTATGTATGCATTTCCATTCTCCGCTTCGTGATTTTTGTTTATTCATTGTCATGGGCGTGTCAATAGGTTCAATTCCAAATGATTCCCTACACGATGGGTGGATATCTTGGACAGCAGTTCAACTGGTGCGTGCGCCGTAGCCTGTCGTGTGAAGCGCCTAACGCTGGGCATTGCGTAGGCTGTACGAACACATCTCATCCATGTGGAGTTATGAAGGCTGGCTTGCCGAGGAAACTGTCGAATTTGCAAGCACGCATTACGCCGCATACGCCGTCAAGCGACCTGACGGTCTCCGCATCATTTCCATCGATACCGATATGTGTGGGTCTGCCTTTGACAACGGAATTTCGTGCATGCTAAACACGCTAAACAGGGTACAGGTAAAGACGATGAATGCTACGTTTCTACTCCATGGGTCTGATCAGCTTGGATGAACAGGGACAACTACTTTGGGTACATCAACTCGACGGACCCTGATCCTTCTGGTGTGCTGCGGTTCTTGACCGACGAATTACAAGACGCTGAAGATGCTGGCGATCGTGGTCGGTCCCCAGTTCTGGCTATGCAAGCGTAGTAGGATCATCTGACTCAGCATCCTAGTATGGATCGTTGGCCACGTGTTGGCAGGATGGGACGGAACGGCAGCGCAGTCCAACCCTACTAACCTCTGTGAGTTCCAATCGATATTACTGGTGTACGTATTCCTTACAGTCCTCTCTAGTCTATCAGATGTGATTATACAGTTGTTGATTACCTTGGTTGGTTGACATTTTCTTGACAGCGTGGATCGCTATTCGCCTCATGTCATCGCCAGTACGTATAATATTGCCAAGGTTTGAGTTTCGTTAAGTTGACTTGCATGTAAGACATCTTCTGGGGTCACACACATGAAGATGAACTTTCTGTACGATGACGAGTTAGCGTTAGTCTCAAAGTGTTTATCTAATCGTACATTTCAGATCTTCTATGCCAACAACGGCACGGTCATGAGCGCTGATACTGCTCTCGCGGTGTCCTGGGTATGTCCCACAGTAGTTCCATCCTATTCTAATTATATTTACCAGTTGGAGTAGATTGGGCCTTCGTTGACACCATTGACGAACCTCAACTCTGGGTTCCGCATGTATGAAGTGGATTCTGCGGTGGGTCCATATATTCGCTATCCCTAGTTCTTCGCTAACCTGGCAAGCACAGACTTTTGACATTGTCAATGCATACACGTAAGTTGGCGTTTTCTTGTTTGTTTACTTGACTCATACTTTGCGTCTTAGGTGGATGAGCGCCGTCAACGAGTTCCCCGCCCTCGACAACCAGACCGAATACGGACCTACTTACGTATTTGAATATAGCACTCGCGAAGCGTACGGCGGAAACATTACGTGGAGCGCAAATGACCCGCTAAACGCAACCTGGTGGCATCTCGTGACCGAACGTGAGCAGCGCATTTACTTTTTCTTGAGTCAGAGCTAGACAAACTCATGTGCGATCCTTGTTTATGCAGAAATGGAGTACAACTCCTCGTTTGTCCAGGTGACTCGAAACGTTCGTACCTAGTCTGAACTAGTGCTGACTATCGATGTGACAGACGTTCAACACATACCAAGGAAAGAGCTCCGTCGTAGGAGCGCCATGTACTGGGGAGTGTATACCTGCAAAGATTTGTTACCTGCGGAGCGGTTCTGCGCCTCTCGCGCTGCAAAACTGTCCCGCCGGGTATGGTTCCGTACAGTAGATCCGAAAGAGCGAGGACCTGTTTCGGTCCAGCGTAGAGCCTTGAAAACGAGTCTGAGAAGTTACGTAGAGATAAAACATTTTTATGGTCGTGCAACGTAGACGGGTGAGACTGCACTGATAATCCACAAGCAACCTAAAACATTCATTTGGTGTCGAGGAGCGAGTGCCAAAGTTCGATACACCTAATTCGCAGAGAATTAACACTATATGCGTCGAAAGATCAAGGGAAAAAGAGACAAGAGAAGCTGCTATTATTTTTCACAGTCCTAAACAATTCAGCACTCATCACCATCTTTCACTTAAATGCAGTGGTCAAGGTAGCTGGTATTACCTTATCATGCGTGTTAATTTATTCTATCCTCAACTACATCCAGTGATGCATCACATCAAGCATGTTGCCCATCAAAGTGACTGTCAAATTCAATTCTCATGAAAGTTAAAGATGTGGTCAATAAGATATTTGTTCCTGAAGGAATCCAAATCATAATATTTACTGCTACATACTGTTGAAACAGACTGGACTGTTACAGCAAGAGGAAAGCCTGCTTGACTTACAGAGGTTATCATCTGAGGGTTGCTCACAGATGATGGTGGTAGAGGTTAAAGACTCTATTAGAACTCAGCTGAGCAGTTTGAATATTTAACTACATACATATATGGTAATTACTCAATATAGTAATGCTTATATGGTCCATTGAAGTGCTAGCTGCAATAGCACACATTCAACACTCCTCCTTGCTCAGTGCATCATATGATCACACAAGCAAATGTGTGCTAATTATGTGTCTTTATAGAAGACTAGCACAAGTTGGGAATGAAGTTCAGTAAACTTGATATGGCCCAGGCTCTTAACTTGATATGGCCCAGGCTCTTAGTGAACATGTTGGCAGGGTTGTGTTGGCCTTCAATGAAGAATAGCTCAATATGTTTCTTCTTAATGTGCTCTCAAATACCATGCCACTTGATTTCAATATACTTGGATCTTTGTTCAGTGACAGGATTGGAGGCCATGAAAATAGAACCCTGATTATCACCACAAAGTGGGATAGGGGCAACTTATACCCAAGTTCTTTGAGTAGTTGTTGCAGCCATATGATCTAGTTTGAGCAGTCTGATAGGGATACATGTTCAGCTTCAGTGGATGAGTATGCAACATTGTCTTGCAGATGCAATTTCCAGCTGAAGATTCCATTTGCCAACTTGATAAACCAACCAATCTGAGATCAGCATGTGTTAGGATCTGAACTCCAGTCTGAGTCTGAGAAAGCTATTAGGCCTGCCTGACTAGATCCATCACATATAAGGGAGTAATGATGAGTCCCAAATAGATATTGGCATATATATATAGTGCCTTATCAAGATGTTCTTGATAGGGTTTGGTTGAGTGCTTGGACAAGGTGATCATAGCATAAGCAATGTTGGGACAAGTGCCTAGTGTGATGTAAAGGAGGGATCCAATCACTTGTTGGAAGCAACTCTCAATTCCTGGATCAACAACTCCAGCATATGTGATAGGATAGTAACCCTAAGGTAAAGGGGGTGTGATCTTGGCATTCTGCAATCCAAATCTCTCAATTATTTTCTTGAGATAAGTGCACTGATCCACAAGGATCTTGCTACCTTCTTGGTGGATTCTTATATGAAGGAACTCTTCAGCAGGGTCTAAGTCTCTGCATTTCCACTTGTTTGTAAATGCCTTTTTGATCTCATCAACAATTGCTTTGTTGGGCCACAGAATAGAGCAACTATTAAACCTGAAGCCCCTTTTCAGGGCTGGCATTTGACCTATTCTAGTTACTTGAGGATAATTGGCATGAGGACTGCAAGTTGACAGAAGACTAGGGCAAGGGATAATCCAGCTTGCTGAAGAGAAGACTTTGAATGGATAGAATTTGTTACAGTTTTACTATTACTTCTATTCTTTCCTATTCTTTCCATTGTCTTCCTGTTGGTTCTGAATCCTGTTCCTACACTTCCCACCTCCTGATTCCTTCTGTTTTGCCTTGTAGTACTGGAGCTAAGGGTTACTTGTTATAGTCATCATTCTCCAGAACATTCTAGATAGTTTCCTTTTTCTCTCTTGGTCTGTGCACTATTCCCTTACCTATAAATAGGTAGATTTCCTAACCCATGTACCTTAGCTAGTTCTATGCAATCCAAGCCTAGTAACCAGCAAGCCGCTCAGGGCGAGCAAGACCACCACCATTCCAGTACTTCAGTTGACGGCCTTAAGAGGCTTCATTGTACATCATGGTACAACTTATCAGCTCATCATCTTCCTTGCTACTGTCCAGCAGGAGATTCCCCAGGTTCGCATCGATACCCTCTATTGGGAGATGACCATTCTCATCCTTATAGTCCTAGGACTTCCATGAAGGCATATCAGTATCTTCCATCGAGTTTACCTCATCAGTTACTAGCTGAGTTACTAGCCTCAGCATAACAGAATTGGCTGATCAGCTACTACAAAAGTACAGGCCTTTTATACTATAAGGACTATGCATAGACCAGCCCAAGAATGGCAGTTACTACTAGATGGGTGAGACTAAATATCCAATATGGCTATAGGGGCTAATAGGAGGTGGCAATCAAAAGGAAGGGAATCACAACACATGGCTTCAGTGAGGCAAGAAGGAAAGCTATCCCAATATGGCAAAGAAGTGGAAGCCTACCACATGGAGGAAAGGAAGTCCAAAATACTACCAAACTAGGCAGCTGGATATCAAGGTAGTGGTATGCTGACATGTCTGCTATAGACAGGGCAGACAGTGAACTAAGAGGCAGTGGAGGACATCAGAGATGCCTTAGAATATGCTAGAAAGGCTGGGAAAAACTGGGAAAGTTGGAAAAGACCAGGTGGAGGGCTAAAACCATAACAACTTCATCAACACAGATGATGGCAATAACAATGGAGGTTCCTCTCTTATGGTAGTGGAATAAACTGGCATTTGATTTCAGTCATTCAAAGCTGAGTTCTTTCATGAACTCATTGAGAGTCTTCCACCAGGCTAATCCAGCTTATTTAAGGCCATATAGGACACCAATGAGGTGGAACACTTTGTGCTTCTGACCCTTAATGATGAAGCTTTCAGGTTGTTTCATGAAGTTCTCTTCTTTAAGTCTACCATAAAGGTAGGCACTCCAAACATCAAGTGATTCAATGTATCAGTTTTCCAAGGAGCAACTGCTAGCATTAAGTGCACAGTCTCAAACCTTACTACTGGTGAGAAGATCTGGTTGAAATTGATTCTCTTGATCTGGGAATAACCTTTAGCAACAAGGCATGCATGTTTGCAACCAGAATTGGGCTTTACATTGAATACCCAGTGGTTTTATGCCCTTTGAGTGAGTCAACAAGTTCATAGACTTTTTGCTACTAAAGCATGTCAAGCTCTTCATGACAAGCCTTAATTCACTCCTTCCACATAAATGTACTCCTGAGTTAGGAATATGACCTACTTCATGCAAATTGAGCAAACCCTTGACAACAAATGGTGGACTCACCCTGGGCACACAGTGGTGATGACTTAAACTGCAATAGGTTGCTCCTGGTGGAGAGTGGCAATAACAATGAGTCTGACTTGTAGATTGTGTCAGGTGATGGTCACAATCAAGACTTCAATGGCAATGATGGAAACAATCTTGAGGGCTGCAATACCTCTAAGATCCTAGCAACCCTATTTTAAGTGGGATCAACAACTTACTGTATAGAGTAGAGGAGGGGATCTTATGTATTTCAGTGGCTTGCTGGTTACTAGGCTTGGATTGTATAGAACTAGCTAAAGAATATGGAAAGTGTACAGAGTATTTATAGGTCTCAGACCTGTGCACAGACCAAGAGAAATGTACTAGAATGTTCCAGAGAATGACCAGTAAATGGTAAGTACAGCTCCAGTGATATGAGGCAAAAGAGCAAAACAAGGAAATTAAGTAAGTGTCAAGTGTCTGACACTATTCCACTCTTGCTCTTCAGTTGGAGTGAGATGAAGTAGACAGACATGGGTTAGAGTTTGGTCAGATGGACTTGGCCTCAGCTACTCAGGCAGAGAGCTGCACCCTTACACACTCATGTCCTATATTTTGGAGGATGAAGGTGGGGAGAGGTCAGATGCTTAGTCAGGAAAGGTTCTAAGCTAAGACTTGAGAAGAGCAGGAGAGAATAGCAGGAAACTTAGTTGATATTTGAACTGAGGAGCAAGTCCTCAGCAAACTATAGTATTTACAGTGACTCCAAAAAGCATTGCAATGTTTAACCCTGATGCAGTGCGTGAAGCGCACTGCAAACACACTTAAAAATATCATCTAGCTTTGGTGGTATAAAAGATAGTATATACCCTTGGCTACAAATTTGCTCCCAGGATCATGTGATTTGGTTCAAGGGTTGTGAAGTTATAAACAGTTTAATTCAGCCATACCATTGCAACACTTTTTTCACTTTTGATTTATCATATGGTTATTATAT
>JBBPMM010000185.1:0-46344 GCA_038090335.1 Solioccasus polychromus | reverse complement strand
TAATGTATATATTCAATGAAAAAATCTATAAACCCTAGGTTGAGGGTTATATGTAGCCTAGATAAGACAGCATGCCAACCCAGGTTATATTATCACTATGCTATGTCATATATGCTACATGCACAATCACTGACCTAAGATGCCCATGTCAATACAGGCTATGTTATGGCTATATCATGTATGCTACATGCATAGTGGCCATTCCAAGACAGCCATGCCATGTTGTGGCTGTGTTTTGTATGCTTGTGCATTGTGGCCATCCTAGGATGGCCATGCCAGCATAACTGCACTTTGCATATACTATAAACATATATTCTCATATACATATGTGGGCTATAAAGCTATTCTAAGAAGGCCATGTTCTAATATATATATTCAATGAAAAAATCTATAAACTCTAGGTTGGGGGTTATATGTGACCTGGATAGCTTCATAAACCTACAATGTCAATTGACACACCCCTGGAACTTTGCTCAGTTTTTCCTCCCTAACCCTAAGAACCTAAGGAGTCTCCTGCTGGATAGTGGCAAGGAAGACAATTAGCTGATAAGCCACTCCTCGATGAGTGAGGAAGCTTCTTAGCATAGTAGCTTGAAGTACTGGAATGATGACGGTCTTGCTCGTTCTGAGCGGCTTGCTGGTTACTAGGCTTAGATTGCATAGAACTAGCTAAAGTACAAGGATAGAAAGTCTACCTATTTATAGGTAGAGGAATTGTGCACAGACCAGGAAGAAAAAGGAAACTAATCTAGAATGTTCCAGAGGATTCCTAACTATAAGTGGTAACCCTGAGCTCTGGTGCTACAAGGTAAAACGGAAGGAATTGGGGAATGAGAGGAATTGGAATAAGGGTCAGGAAAAGTAGGAACTACTCAGAAAGAATAGGAACGGGAAAAGGAGTAAGATAAAACCATAACAGCTATGCCATGTATGCCATAGCATAGTGGCCATCCTGGGACAGCCATGCTAATATATGTAGACCATGTTGTGGCCATGCAATGTACAGTATATGCTGCAATTAACAATCAAATTCAAACTCCAACTGATAATGTGATCATGCATACAGGGTATGTCAAAGTACAAAGCAGTTTTGAACTGCCAAAATGATTTTCAAAACCATCTCCAAAACCAGGGCTGTTTTCTACCTTGAATGTCCCTAATGTCTGCACAGCAAATTGTCTGGTGGAATTGACCATGTAAACAAGGTAAAGTTTCTGTCTAAGATTTCAATCCGAGGCTAGCTGGCATTGATCTGAGCCCGCTACGGACATGCCAGTTTTGAGTGATGTGCACTGTAGTCACATTTATGTATTTTTATTTTTTCAAGTACAGTAGGATCTATCCTCTATATTGAGAAAACGTCCTATACTAGCATATATACAATCAATTACACAACTTTGATGGAAAAGCAAGCGAACGAACGAGGAAAGTTAGCAGTGCAAACGACATAGCAACACACGACCAGCGACGAAAGAAAAAAAGGACATCATACATACATAGATGACGAATTGTAACCCTTTGATACACCGACGCATGCTTTACACACCGTCCGAAATGATACTCCCTATGCTCAACACGCTCTTCTTGCCCGGCACACCACGTCCGGGCTCCTGCTCAAACGGCGCCCGGGAGAGCTGTATGACGGGATACCCCCCACCTACGGACGGCAACGGAGGCGACGAGGGCGAGGATGACGACGAGCCGTTGCTCGCCCCGACACCACCGTTCGACGCGTGCCGCAGCGGCGCGAGATGGATCACCTCCTGCTGCCCGTGCGCATGCCCGCCATTTGGTCCCCACCCAGACGACGGCGCACCGCTCGCGTACGTAGCACCCGAGCCTGGATACCGCACCGCAGACGCCGGCCCTGGCGAAATCACCCGCCCGTGGGTATAATAGTCGCCAGACGACGGCGACCCGTGTCCCTGCCCCGGTTGTCCACCATACTCGTAAGGCGACCCCACGCTTCCCGAGGACGCGTACGATGCGGCGTGCGTCATGGGTGGGGCTGTAGGCGGTGTAACTTGCGAAGGTTGAGTTTGTTGAGCCGACGTCCCGCTCGAATAGTACGCGTGCGGATGCGGCGACGACGAGGACGGCGGGGCATCATAATATCCGCTGCTGCCCGGCGCAGGACCACTGCTGTTTGGGTTGGGGTTCGCGTTCGGACCAACGTCATAGCGCGCATATGATCCGGTATACGTAGGATATTGCGAGCGAATTGGGGAAGGGTATTGTCCGTGCTGCTGGACGTGAGATGTCGAGGACGACGACGCAGGAGTATAGTTGGCCGAACTCTGCTGTGGATGGGTATAATGACCGTCCGGATAGGCCTGAGCACCCTCGTACGGCGCACTAAACGACGCACGCCCGTGGGCATCGGAATGGGTCTGCGACTGGGCGCTGTACGGCGCCCGAGACGACGCTTGGGGAGCCTCGTATCCTCGAGGATCGTACGACGAACGATGTTGCTGATGCACATGCTCAAATCCTGTTCTCGCCCCACCTTCGTACCCACTTCTCGCATCGTAGCTGCCCCTTCCACTTGCGCTGGCGCTCTCGTAACTTGCATTACCCGCGAGCTGACGTTGTGAATCGTACGACGATGACGTGCCCCGCATGCTCGCCGGCTCGTACTCATAGCCGAGCCGGTCGTACATCCCATTCACATTCGACGACGACGATGGATAAGATGATGCCACGGGAGAAGCCAAAGCCTGCGTACCAGATCTTCGTGGAGCGGGGCCCGAGCCCGAACTTGATGTTTCACCAGCGGCAGACATAAGCTGGCCACCAACGCCCAGACCAGCCATGGGGTGTGGATGTGAAAGCGCAGTGGTCGAGGAGAGCTCGATACCACCGGGAGTTGCACTGGCTACACCCAACATCGGATCGAGCGTAGAAGACGTCGGCCATGCAGGTAACCCCGCGAGCGCAATCGACGAACTAGGATTGTTTCCCGCAGAGACAGGTGTGTGGGCCGAAATGCCGTCGTTGCTTCCCGCCGAAGCGGGCCCCGATACGAGGTGAAGTGAGCCGGTGAGCGTCCCATGACGAGCACGCTTGACGACGGAACTGGAACTCGAAGGAGTCGAGGCGGGCTGAACCGAATGGGATTGCTGGCTGTGCTCGTCGTCGGCTTGATCTTGGTCGAGCTTGCGTGCCTCGTTGGAGCCGTCCGTGGGCTGTGCGAGCGCTGCGATCGGGCGTTTGCGCACACGAATGTCTTTGCGGATACGAATTTTGATACCCTGATCAGCTAGGGAGCAAGAGAGAGGGGTCGACTCTACGAAAACGTGGTTTTTTGGGGGTGATGAACAAGGTTCCGTCGGAGTGACATAGTCATGATCCGAAGTCCGACATATGAAGGGGGAGAACGAGGCGACGGGCAGGCCGGGTCAGATAAGACAAAGGGAAGGCGCTGGCAACGACAGACCTTCCATGCCCGGAAACTTTTTTGCTGTATACACGTAGAACGCTGCAGAAAAGATGGACTTGCAATGACGAACGGTGTTGCTATGGAGGCGCGTATGAGAATTAGCGAACAGGGTAGGCAAGAGACAGACCCGACGACTTCGAAAAGGCTGAGTTTGAGACGATAGCTGCCCTCTGTGCGTACGCTGAGATCGGGGAACACGAAAAAGCCGGCGTCTTCGTTGTGGTTTTCGGTGTCCTTGAGGTGGTAGAGGGAAGATACGACGGAGCCGGTCGTGCATCGTGTTTTACCGTCCTGGGCAAGGGATTTTTTTTTTAAAAAAAAAAAAAAAGAGAGAAGAGCCAACAGAAACGGACCTTGAGCCAATGGAGTTCAGTATCATCGTCGGGTTTGGCGAGACTGGCAAACATGAAGTAGTAAGGGTTTTGGAGAAAGCTGTGTGCATCGACGTCTTCTGCATCGGGGTTTGCGGGCGAGGGCGGCTGGCGGGTGTGGGGGTCAATGACGCGGAGCTGGATGATGGGCGGCGGGTCGATGGGACGGCGGTCGGCTGGTGCTGCTGGATGAGCGGGTCGACGCGAGGAAATGAAAAGCACGCACCGCCAACGCCACACATACGAGCCTGCTTTGGCTCCTGCCTGACGGTGAGCTCGTACTCTCTGTTGGCGTTCATGAGTGGGAGAGAAAGAGAGAATTATCAGATAGAAAATGTGTGAGACCGGTTGCGAGGTCGATGGGAAACAAAATGACGCACAGTCTCTCGCGCTCGTTGAACGTTCTCTCTCGCTCATACGGATACGCCGCGCCAAAGTTTGAGTTGGCATCCATCACCGAGAAGAGCGTCTGATCGATTTCACGTCTCTCTTTTGCCTTCTCTCTATTTCTCTCTGCTCCCACACTGTCACGAATCACGTGATACAGTCACTACTTACTTACTAGTACATCACCCGTAATCAAGACACGCTCACTCTCTTCCAGATCGCATCCCCACAATCCAGCGACTCGAACCATTCCGCAGCATGATACTTGACCCTTCGGTACGGCCACTGCTCCGCCTCAAGCAGCCCGTCTTCTTGTCTCATCACAGTCCAAATGTCTTCATCGATCTGCACAACCCGCACGTTTGGAAACCCTTGCTCGACCACGCTTAACACGGCGGATCGGATCGGAATGTTCGAGAGTCCGACATAGCGCAACAACGGAGGCACGCCCATGCGCAGTTGCTGTTCAAACGTGAAAAACGGAGCGTGTGAAAAAAAGGACCAGCGAAACGCACGTTCATGAATGCCATCAAGTCCTCTGTCACCGCACTCGATAAATCCAACGTCAATGCACGCACCGTCCGCGGCACCAGCCACCCCGCCAGCGCCGGCGACAGATCCCTCGGATACGTAATCGCCAGATTGCTCAGCTTGGACAGCACGGGGAGCACACCCCACGCCGACGCATCGAACCCAATGCGTCGAGCGTCCGTCGACGGAACGAGGAGGTGATACGTTCGCAGTTGTGTTCGCTCACGGAGAAACTCGGAGATTGCGGGACAAAGGTCACGATCCGCAATGTGTCGGTGAATGCTGGTAATCGTAAACGAGAAATGCCGCAGAAACGGAAGTGCAGTGCGATATTGTCGAAACACAGACGAAGGGGTGCACTCGAGCACCCCCGACAGCATCAATGACTCTACTTGCTGGCCGTTGGACAAAATCTCCGAGAATACTTGCCCGTCCGCCGAAAAACATCCAGTGAATTCGATCTGGGTGAGGTGGCGAACAGAGACCACGTCTGCGGGAAAACGCCAGCTAGGATTATTGATAGACAAGGAACGGAGGTTGTCGCGGCTCTGAGCCAGAAACGTGTGAACAGGTGAACAGCCTCCCCCTTCCGAGGTGATCGAAAAGTGCGTCAGGTGTTTGAACACGGGCACTTCAATGTCGGCAGTGTGACCCGCCACTCTGACATGAAATTCAATCAGATGCACAAAAGACCGGCGCAGAATCATACACAAGGGATAGTCGTTGCAGTCGTGGATTGTGTGTATGCACGGTTTGCAACATGCGGATGATCAACTCCTTGTTGCCAGAACAATGTACTCTGCGAAGGCTAGACAGCTTTGGAAGCGCATTTATCAGCATACCTGGATACGGTTCAGTCATAGCAAACAAGTATCAGAAAAGCTATTTATCGTACCGACTTGGAATGCCAACGGTTCCATTGCATCATAGGTGACAGCATAGACGCTCAAACTCTTGACTTGATCAGCGAAATGCGAGTCAACCAGTATTCTCGTGAGAATATCTGCGCTTCTCTGGTAATGCCACGCATCGATATCCTGAACTTGACCGTCTCCCTCTGTTAGTCGAAACAGACCCTCTGGCTTTTCGACAGCCGTGAGATGAAGGTCAATCTCGCGAAAGAGTAACCGGCTCGCGATGCGCGATAGCGCGTTTGGAACGAACAGTAGTGACTTGAGATCCCGTCTAGGTAAGTAGAAGACAATCTCCCGCCATACTTCGGCCGAAAAGCGAGGCGGGCAATCAGGTTCTCTGAGAAGCTACGATCGACAATGAAACAAACATCTCATTCGCTGACGACGAACTGACCATCTCGGGGCGGAGATGCTGTGTTTGAATGAGCGCCTTGACATCCTGGTTCTCAGGATCCACGGTCAAGACGGAATGAAGATCTGCGGGTAACATTTTGTGAATCATGTCACGGCAACAACTTGTAGTGCATACCTTGCTGAGCTGAGGTGCGGTAACCCGCAGCGAGCCTCACTTGGGCGCGCAGCAAGAGCGCACGTGTGATGTTGGCAGACGGCAGGTTGGGAACTTGAAGGAGTGACTGGACCGCATTTTCCATGATCGTACGACAACTGCACACGCCGTAAGGAAATATCTCGGAGAAAGACGGATTAAACCCACCCCTGGGTAGGCAAATGTTGCAGCGCGTGCAAGAGCACGTCGGCTTTTTGACCGTCGTTCAAATTGACTGTGACGTCGCGAATGCTCGCATCGAGAATACGGGGGTTGAACAAGCTCATGGCCACGGGGGGAGAGGGAAGGGGAGAAAGAGAATTGAGATGAAATGCCTAAAACTTTTAAGGGACACAGTGCGGGATACGGCCCATGCATTTCCAACCTTGCTTGGCTACCAGTTTTGCCAGTTTCTCAGCCGTTTTCGTCGCGACGCAACCACGTATCTGGATCCTGGAACACGTTTGCCAGCACCCACCTGTCCTGTGGGGCTCGACGACGGCTCTGATACGGGTCCGACGTTGTGTCGAAGATCCAACGTCGTGCCTCACGGCGGGAGAGAGAGATCGAGCCTCGTTTTTGATGTTCCATCCATTCGGTGCCTCGGCGAGACCGCCCGCTATCTCGGACGATGACGTAATATTAAAGGTTCCTGAATAGGTCAACGGCCTCCTGCTGCAATTCATGAACTGCAGAACAGTGCTGCCAGAGAACTCGCCCATTGGCACACACAAGGTGACAGACGTGATGTTACCTCGATCAATGTTCGACTGCGATCTCCCGCCTGTCGATCGCTCACTTCGACTTCTGCAGGGATGGATGGAAGTACTGACCCTCAAGGCCTTTGAGTCAACCTTGCGAGGCGATCGCGATGCGGACGAGAAGGCGCGATCTGCAGTTCACGGTTATTATCGTGAGCGCAATCGACTCTGGCAGACGTAGGAACGACTCTGGTAATGCAGACCCTGAACCTTGCGCGATGTGGTGAGTCGGTCCAAAGGACAAGGGAGAACGAACCTGAGATGCCCACCTTTGAATTACATACGCATGCAAGTGATAATTGGAGTCGTCATCATGATGGTAGATTTGGAAAGATCGTGGGACTTACCCGACGTACGATCTGTCCACATCGCTGATGCCGCTCTTGTCACAGGATAGACAAACCTTAACCTAACGATGCGGATTCCCAAATGTGAGCCATCGGAACATGTAGAGCTGATTTCCAACGGCGTGCACGAGGCAGTTGACAACGACGGTCGATGTCTTAGCGACTCACTGTCTTACAAAGCACTCGGAACGCTCTGTTCGCTAGTGGACCACACGGCAGAAAGGACCACTTTTCAAGCATTTGTGCGTAGAGCTGCGTCATATACTTGTCCGACGCTCTCCAATACCGCGTTGTTCTTGCTAAA
The DNA here is from genome assembly GCA_038090335.1 of Solioccasus polychromus. Taxonomy (NCBI): domain Eukaryota; kingdom Fungi; phylum Basidiomycota; class Agaricomycetes; order Boletales; family Boletaceae; genus Solioccasus; species Solioccasus polychromus. The sequence goes on along the minus strand of JBBPMM010000185.1, from coordinate 38,743 downwards.
AACTCGCCGGATTTCATCCATGGCGGCTCCAAAAGTGGGACATCTACATACTGTGGATATCGATACTTCCTTCAGAGAGAGTAACATACGGACGCCTCGATTGGTGGAGATACATACAATCTAAGAGTGGTTTTTTCGGGGCTACGTAATCAGCGGTCGTGACACCCAGGCGTGCCCAAATGTTAAGGAGAAACCTCTGGAGCTCGAGCAGAGGTCTCCGTACGTTCCATCTCGACGGTAGGAGACAAGGAATAATCGACCGTGCGAATTCGACAAGTAACAGCTGTATAGTTTATCGCATCACCAATTAGATTCATTATTTTAGACCACAGCTGGCCAGGAGCTAATACACAGTTTGACGCTTGTTCAAGCCTGAGCTCGTCGCAGTGTTTTCGACATTGCCTGTTTTGAACGAGCCCGCATGAGCAGACAAACGGCCGACTCGCGGTACGTGCGCTACTAGATGATCAGTGATCCGTCCATATTATTATAGGATGACAGAAACGGGAAAACTTGGCCAGTCGTCCCCCGTAGGCATGCACCCTTGTCCACGAAATGACGTAAAGAGTAATTCACCTTCGGCACCTAGGAGCCTATAGAAAATGCCGTGGCCGTGACTCCAAATCGGACCTCGCTCTAGCTGTTTTTGATTATTTCCTCCCGGATTCACCGTGAGCTACTTTTCGTTGGTCATGGGAAGGCGTCAGCCAATAGTGTGGAATCTTTGCACGTCCGAAATCCGACGGAGGACCTGATTGGCCGCGAGTCCAACGACCATTCAGGATTCCATCCGTTCCCCTCTATTCCCCATCATTCGCCATCAGAAACGACAATGAGGATATGCCCGTTGACTGGATGACATCCAAGGACCTGTCAGGGGCTATTTTATTTACGTGTAACGCACCCAGGATCGAATTAGAATAGATGATCCAAAGTTGGTGCTGTGGCCCCATGATTGAATGGGGCGGATTACGCCTGGAGAAGCCCAGGACAACGTTGCTACTGGCCATGGTCACATTCTTGACGAATTTACTCCTTCTTCCCATCACTTCAGCCACATCATGCGTAAAGACGGGAATGAAACGTGTATTTGAGCGCACAATGAGTCCATTTCGAACGTTGCATTGGGTGGCGAACATACCTTCTCGCTTTCTTTCTCCCTTGGCAGTTAGTCGTATTTTTAACGTGAAACGGGGCCATGCGGGCTAGACCATTACCCATTGGCAGATTTGGGACCCACGGCGGAACTACGCTATCGCGTTTTTGGCAGATCGCTGCTCGCGAAGAAGCTGGGTCGTGAGCGACGGTGGACCGGGAATGAAGGACAGAGTGATGGTACTCACTCCACAATACATGTTTGGAGAGCGATTCAACGGAACGACGGCATATGATAACCAAATCTTTCAAATGCGGGATCGAGCGATGGTCCCCAATGGTGAGAGCTTTATGCGTCCACCTGATTGAAAGCATCGTGCTATGATTTGACTGTTAATCACTCTTCGCAGGGTCCCGTCTCCAGGAACGATGGCTTGAGATCAAGACTTCTTTTTCTAGAATGATCCTATCGCCACAATCATATCGCAATCCTCTCATTGGTCCACATTTCGAGTGCGGCGTTGGAAAAAGCCCCTGTTTCCCCGATGCGTCTTGGCTGAACCCTTGAATGGATAAAGTAAGTTTGCTAGCGAGCGATACACGTGCGACAACGAACTACGTACTCAGCTGCCTCGTTTACCAAGAGGCTATGCAACGCACTGTGCAGCGAGTTGCGGGACATTGGATCGCTGACCTCCTGTAAACGCCACGCGGCAACCCAAACATCGCGCCAGCGTGGCAGCGTGCAAGACGGAGTTCCACTCCTCTGGACACCCAACGGCATCGGTTGACCTGCAGGCATCCATCCACTTCCTCGTGCGTATTTGTTAGAACGCATCAAGCCACCACCGACCACGCCACCGAAAGGCTTCATTCCCCCGGCACCTTCTACCACGTGATTCCATTGAGCACGTCTCACAGACACCCCAGATTATGCCGTCATGGGCGAAGGTGATGATAATGACTTGACAAGGCGCTATCTGGATCGACATATCACGTTGGGTGGCAATGTGCGGACATAGACGCTGATTGTATGCCGGAAAAGGATAGCTGGTGAGGACACGAGCTCACACATGCGTGACATACTTGGGATGCAATCGCCAGCAAAGGCTACTGTAGAACTTCTGGGGGACGTTCTTTTAGAATGGACGGCATGGGGCGATTCGAAAGTTCGGACCTATAATTGAACATGACGCCATGCATAAGCTGCCACAAGATAAACGGCGCGGTCGTCCATTGCTGAAGTCGAATGCGATGGCGCTCCGGTTCGCGAGTCTCGCTGGCGCAGTGAGCAAGCGCATCGTTGGAAGCCTATAATGAAAAGGAGGGGGGGGGGTTCACGTAATCGAATACGGCTTTGCGGCAAGTCCCGCAGAGTAGCGATCGAAAAAGGAAAGCTCGCGCGGTCATTTCGCGTCGAAGGCTGGGGCTGAGGAAGCCTCGAGGCAAAGCTTGAGAGGTCCCGTGATCAGGCTTGTGTGATGCGAGGATGGAGCACACACAGGAACGGGTCAGGGTTGAGGGTCTCTCACTCAGCGCGAATGGGAACCTGCCGAATCGGCTAAAGTACAAGGCAATGCGGTCGAGCTGATGGAATCAAGCAAGCGACTGCGGGTTGAGAATGGAGTGACAGGGGGTCGTGTAGGACTCCGACTGTAACATGGGGCTACTACTATGTACGAGTTACTAATTGGCGGAACTGGGAGGAGGAGGAAGAGAAGTAGAAGGGGCAGGAGGAGGAGGAGGAACGTGTCAGTGTGCGTGAATAACCGGATGCGGAACATCGGCACGAGATTAGCGCGGTGGATTGATGGGCCTGGCCACCTGTAATTTGGGCAGAATTTGCGAAAAATGGAGTTGTACCAGATTCTGGCGAGACCTCGACGAGCAACCTCACGAATTTATTATAGCAAAAAGTATTGGCAAAAAATCCCAAACGGAGCTGCCAGGAATAGTCGGGGTTTCATTCTGTCATAAATTTTTGCAACGTGCGCTCAAAAAGAAAATCGCTGCCGGTATCTCTTATACGCCTCGTCCTACGTATCACAGCATCCTCAAGCCCTCGATCGCGCTTCAACCTCTAGAACGTTTTCGCTCCCTTGTCTCTTTTCATGCCCTCCATTGTCAACTTAAAGTTCAAGGTAACGCCCAACACGAATCACTCTGAGAGAGTCATGTCTCATTCCCATCCAAGGGTAACAAATCCTTTGTTGCATTCTCCAATCTAAGCGACTCCGAGTCGCTCACAAAGACATGGAAAGTGCGTCCTTGTTCTCCCCCCTCGATCTCCTCCTTTTTATCTCGCCCAGGTCTGCACAAAGGTCGCCAGTTACCTCGAGCAGGGTCAGCGTCTCGAGAACCTGAGTTGGCGTCTCTGGCATCTTCAGACTCTCATCGTCGACGCCGACAATGCCAAGTCTAAGCGTGAGTTCAAAAAACTCTCCAAGAACATGGGCGACAAACTCGACAAGGAAAAGGGCAGGTACGCTCCCGATGTCGTCTTGGCCGCCCTATGCCCTGATCTTGGTCCCACAGGAGCATCGAGGAGCTTGAGGCCCCCGACTTTAAGCGCAATGCGTCCACCGACCTCATTCGCCAGCGCGCCGCCGAACGCGAGCGCAGCCGTGAGGCCAGCCAAAACGCGAAGCCCGGGACTATTAAACGCATGCAATTCACCTTCTCAGTCGATCAACCCACCCCTGCAACTCCGAATGTTGCCGTCTCAAAGCCAGACCTCAGACCTTCTGCGGAATTCAAGGAAACCGCGGCCCGACGTGGCCGCCAGGCCAATCGTGGCAACGCCTCTAGTGACGAATTCACCCTTACTGACTCGGACGCTTCCGCTGGCTCCCGGAAGCGCAAGTGTCCAACTGACGACCAGCCCTTTCTTCGGTTCCCGTCTCTCTTCTCAAACGATTTCGGTCCATCCGCCCTCCTCTCTGCTCAGCCTTCACTTTCCAGTGCTATGAATTACGGAGAAGACGTCACCAACACTTCATCTCGCGGTTTCAGCATCCTTCGCCCTACTATCGAGCTTCCGCTAGATGAGATCCTCAGCAGCGTTGACCCCATGGACGACCCGCAGTCTCTGTGTCTCACCAGTCAAAGTGACTCCATCCTCTCTTCTGACTCTGACGTCATGATGCAAGAGTCCTCTGGGCCCAGCTCATCCTGCTCGGACTCTCCGCCTTCTCGCGATGATAACGAATTGATCACGACCCCTCTTCCTGTTTCCCAACCCCTCAAAGAGATCCCTCCGCAGACGATTTCCCCCGCCAAGCTCGGCCCTAGCGCGGGGACTCGGGGCAATGCTCCCGGCAGTCGTCCTAATCTCACGGTAAAGACCCAAAATACCCCCACCACACGATCCTCTGGCCCTGGTGCCACGGCGACTAGCGTCAACCCCGCCGTCCTTCGCGGGAATGGCAACTCTGCCCCCGGTGGGGTCAAGGCCGAATGTTCAAACTGTGGCGCCACCCACACTCCTCTTTGGCGCCGCGGCCTCAACGACGAGCTGAATTGTAATGCATGCGGCTTGTACTGCAAGCTGGTATGTAGCGCTTTGTGGCTCGTCCGATATAGAAGCTTATTGTCTCTTGCAGCACAAACGCCCACGCCCCAAGAGTATGCGCGCCAATCATGGCGAGGGTCGTACTCAAGCGACTCCTCGCCAGGAAGTGGTTGACGTCACCGGTGGGTTCCCTCGGTACATGCGACAGGCCACACAGCTCAGTGGTGCGGTCGGCACAGCTCAATGCTACAACTGCCATACCACCGCGACGCCACTCTGGAGAAAGGACGACGAGGGTAAGACCGTTTGTAATGCGTAAGTGTTCGGTCCCGTGATCTATTGTGCGTGGTGACTCACCCAAGGGTCCAACATTAGATGTGGGCTATAGTAAGTAACGTTCCCTCTTGCGTGTCATTCGTTCATTGAGTGTGCTCTGTCCCAGTTATAAGTTGCACGGATCCGCAAGACCGATTTCGATGAAATCGGACGTTATCCGCAAACGCTCGCGCCATGATGCTCGGCGCGCCGGCCCGGACTCCTCCGAGACGCCATCGGCGAGCCCTGGCGCGAGTCGCAGGACTTCGCCGATCGCGGAACCTTCCCCGACTCTGGCTCCGGATTCGACTACTCAGCCTACGTATGATTATAATGACGAGACGACGACTCAGAGCACGTCGTCTGAACTTTTGGGAGCACTTGGGACCGAAGTGCAGAACGCTGGTTATAATAATCAGCCCAACTATTCGATCTTCAATTCATTCCCCGGTCCCTATCACCCGGATTACCTTAGTCAAAATTACCAGACGCCACCCGATGCTCTTCCGTTCTCGAGCGTTGAGACTTTGGATACGGAGGTCACGAACAACGAGAGGATGAAGAAACGCCGTCGTATGAGCACCGACTCGGCTTCGGAACCTCCGTCTTCCGCGGTCTCATTTTCGTCGTATGCAGATTCGTACTCTGGTCATTCCTCCACTGCTTCCCATTCCCGCCGTTCTTCTATGGACTTCCCTTTCTTCTCATCTATCAATGTCTTCCGCGGCTCTGGTAATGCCTTCTGGCACCCGCCGACCCTCCCCGCCGACCGATCCCCTCAGCTTGTTCACCCTCCCATGCTTCCTACTGAAGATTCTCCGATGGATTTCTTCCATCCCCCCATGCTCCCGCAGGACGAGGACAATTTCTTTGCCACCTATCTTCACCCACCTATGCTACTCCCAGCGGAAGATTCGAACGCACAGCACCAGCAACAGAGTCAACAGGCTTACAACGCTTCTGCGCAAGCCGAGTTTTATGATTCTGCTATGCAGACGTTTTAATGGACATGACACGCTATATCATCGCGCTCTCTCTGCATTCCGAGTTTCCATTCGGGTTTCGGCCGTTTCTACTCTTCCACTGCCCAAATACGTAGACCACACAAAAAAGTCGTCTATCATCTTTGCTGACAAGTAAACTGTATCATTGCAGATCACGTCGCATTCATTTTTTTTCTTCACGTCGCCTTCCCTTCTTCACCACGCTCGTGTCTCCGACATAGTCTCTTCTTCTCTCTCACCTGCCATATATATTTTTGGTCACATAGCTACCTCCCCGCGATGGGACTGTTGTCCCCTGTACGACATGGTTGTTGTATCTGTTGAATTGCTTCGACGCGAAGGGCTTCGCTATTCAAGCCCCCCAAATAGTATCTATTTCGCATTCTCCGTAGCTAGTACCATCGTTACTCATTTGAGCATTTAAGTGGCATTTCTACCTTTTTTTCTTCCTTTCTTCTTTCCGAGATAAACCGACGCATGCACGACGACTTTGCAAATGGACTTCCTCATTTTGTAGCAACTGCTCGGCTTTTCCTGTTTCAGTATGGCATTGTTTTTCGCTGTTTTTTTACAAACTTTGGCAACGTGTTAACTGTATCGCTACACGTGATTTATCTGCGTAAATCCTCATCGAAGATCGTAGGCCGTCCTTTAGACTACGAATGATTGACATGTCAGACAGGCACACGCATCTTCGGTCGTGAGTCCATGCGGAACGTCCGCGCGGGTGGCCGCGTAGCCAACCCGTCTACGAACTCGATGCCTGGACGGAGACCCGCTGAGCACGGTCATATTGCGAGACAACATGGGGTATCCCGGATGAGTTCAAGGCTTCCGAAAGCCCTTGGAATAGTTTGGTTCGCGTTTAGTCCGAGGATCAGAACCGCGAGCGTATTTGTATTTTGCCGACGTCGAACGTGTCTAGGCCGTGCACTTTTGGGGAATGCGTGGTCGCGCGAGACGCGCACCGCGTAGCATGGCTCGACAACACATCCGGGCCCGCGGTGGACGTCCATTCGGACATACGAGGCTGTGTCGATACGTTGGTTCTTTCCACCTCATTTAACTGAGAATCGAGCAGGCTTGTTCACGCGTCACCCGTGGAGGGGGCGAACCAAAAATCAATCAATCTTCTTCGTTTCTACGTCACCCACGAGTCAACGTGCATGTATCACTTCGAAGCGTGACGGCGATGGAGAAGCAAGCTGAGACGCGACAATTCAGCACCATACCGCGGTAGTCAAAGATGCGTCGATTTGAGCTGGCAAGTCGTACACGTCTCACTGGACTCATTTCAACTCTAGGCCACCGTTATTGGGCTGCTGCTGGATCAACGGGGTCCCGCATTTGGCCGTTCTTTTGGGGTTTAAGGAATCTTTTTTTTTCACTTGAGTTGCGCAGTACGAAGGCTGTACCCTAGGTGAGTTTGACACATTCTGACGGCGAACATCGCATCAAAGGATATCTAACATTTTGGACAATGACAAGGAGGGACCCGCCGATGGCATTCAGTGATTACGCGATTGTGTTGACAATTGGCTCAGTCTCCGAACCGCCTGCATACCTCGTTTTTGGATACTCTACGAGTACAGCACAGAATGTGTGTATTTTTTTTTTGCCGTCTATGCTATTTACAATACTTACAATGTTCTTTAGAGCCGTTGAAGTGGGTATTGTGGCTTTTCATTGCAAGCTTATCCATCCCTCAAATGCTTCAACAATTAGCTTCTGCGTCTTTTCCTTTTCCCTCTCGCACGTTTCCCCGTATTCATTCGTATCTCTATAGCCACTCCAGGCTGTTTTATCCTGCATGGCCCACCACTCTTCCGCGTACGGATGTCCTGGTGCACCAACATGATCCCACGGTTTGGTGTAGCTTGAATGAAAAATCCGCGGCGGCAAACACGTACGACGATAACGGGTGTGTGCCCGATAAAGTGAACGATTGCTGGATCTCCTTCCTCTTGCAAGAACTGTTTCGATGTCTGTTCATCGGGAAACGTGGCCCCGCAAGCGACTGCGTTCCACTTGTCGCTCAGCGGCAAAGTGTGTCCTCTAAAACGAATATTGAGCGGGTCCCGATCGCGAAATAGGGTCTTACCCTTCAACTGGATACAGAGCTTTTCGAGCGCCGGAACGGGGGGGCGAACCTGCGCGACGTCGATGAGAAGCATGCCCGAGTTGAAATACTGTTCCTGGGGGTGGCGGACGCCGTCATGCCCTGTTGGCATCCATGGATCGGGCACAACGCTGAGTGCATGACCTTGCAGGTTGGTATTCCACAACTCTCTGATGTCTCTGCAAACCACAGATAAAGAACGCGATTGAGAACCAAGGTCTTCATAATCTCTATTCTTGCCCACGCGGAACCCAGCGTTTTCGAGATATACCGTCGTCAAACAACGCTATGAAGCGAAGGGTGAGATCGCAGCGGTCCGGCAGGGACGCCAGGATCTTGTCTTTTCCTCTTATCGGAGACCGCAGTCATACACGTAAATCGTGACGAGCCCTTGGACGTTCTCTGCTATACTGCGTAGGACTACGGTGGCTGGCATAGCGAAGGTCGAGTCGAAAGTGAGTGCAACGTGTATTCTGTCGCTGGTAGTACCATCCGGCTGAGTATTCATTGTTTCTGCCAACGAAAGTTTATACTATTCGATCAAAGAGTTATTAGTGAACATGACCTACCTTGGTGAAGGTAAGTGCAAAGAGGCCCTCTCAGGATGGGGGGTTTCAAGAGCTGTTATGTACTGCGACCCCCACTGGTTATGCAAAGTACGGTATGTGCCTTGCTTGATTTCGGCTCTCATTACGTCGCGGAAGTTAGCCATCAGGACACATAATTGCCAAGGCTTTGTAACTTGGCACTCTACCTCCGCGCCCCGTGCTGGGGAACCTCCAGCAATGGCCCAAATCAAGGCTGCTCGACAGCACCCGTTTGGCTGTGGCATGTAGATGCAGCAATTCTACAAGTCTTTGTAACCATCGGCACTAATAATGGTGATTCCAAAAGTAGGCGTCCTGATCCAACAAATCGATGGGCTTTGTGAGCAACGACACAGGACATTTGGTAAGCAATGGGAGTATGCAATTAGCCAGAGTTACATTGGGGGCGAGATATTCGAGCATTTTATTTTCTGCTACTAATCACGAAAAATTCATCTTCTCCTGCCATGATTGGAGACGTTCTTGTCCTAAGCTCATCACCCCAACGCACTGTATTCCATAATGTGGTTGCAAATCCCTTCAATGAGCCTGGAATGCAGACTTTACCACGTTGACTATCTCACTGGACCGCGGATAGATTGCAATTTGGATGTCATCCGGAACGCTGCGAAAGAGCTCGGGTACGTGAAGATTACCTCATAAACAACTACTTACTAGATGCTGTTCGGGTCCAAAAACTCCATTATTTTCTTTTGCTGATCAGCCTTCATCGTGCTTTCAGTCTGAATTGCCCGTCGGACGTTCAGCGTTGCGAGAATACAGGCAAACTTGATGAATAGCGAGGACATTGCGAATTCCCGTCCTGGGCTGTTGATAAAGGGTCAATCAGGCTGCTCGAAAAGTGGATAGAATGAGTACCCACCAGAGTCTTCTTCCATATCCAAAGACTAATTGTCGAGGATCAATGATATCCTTGTTGATTTGTCCATCCGGCGTGAGGAATCGTTCCGGCCGGAACACGTGGGGATCAGGAAATACGTCGGGATCATGAAGGATAGCACTGAAGAGCCAAGAAAGTCAACAGCTACACGAACTGTTGAACCACAATTCCCACCGGAGGTTAGTGAGGACGGCGGAACCTGAAGGGATATGGTAGCCCTTATACTCGTCGTCGACTTCAACGACGTGATCACTTCCTATTCTCAACGCCGATCAGAAATTCCTCTAACAGCAATGGCTACTTACCATAGGATGTGGTCGGTCGCCATCTCATCATTTCTAGTACCATAGCTTGGACATAAGTTAGACCAGCGAAGTCACCAAAAGTAGCTGCAACAATAGGGTTTAACGAAATTAATGAATGATGACGATGCGACTAACGTATATTTCCAAAGCCAACGACTTGGTCAACCTCTCGTTGACCTTTTTCCTGGACCTCAGGAAACTGGATCAGGAGATTAGATCGACAGAATACTGTAGGGGGTAATTTTACTTACCCAATACAAAGCCAAGATGAATGCTTGTAGCGTCAGAGAGCTAGAATGAATCCCCCCTATAATGCATATTAAACCCTATAGAAAGTGCCGTGCATGCTACCAACCGACGTAAAGGCCAGCTGCAACGTCTCTCACAAAGGTATCTTGGGAAGTACTGATATCACCATCCGCATTCGTACTCAGAGCGTCCACCACATATGAGGCATAAGCAGATCCTTCTTTCTGAGGGAAATAGTGAGTGGAAGGACCAACTGCGAACGGGATCCTTTACAATTTTACGTTTTGCTTCATTGTAGGGAACATTCACCAAACTGCGCACTCTTTCACTGTAGATACGAATGGTTCGCTTGAAGGGTACCAACCATTCGGGAAGGCCGAGGACTGGATTCACGAGGTTGAGATCGGACGCATGTAAGAAATAGTTGTGCTCACAGTCTAATTTGAGAAATAGACACATGAAGTCCCATTTCATCGACGTCTGCCATACCATGATATGATGTACAGCGGAGAGTGCATTAAAATGGGATGCTGTCTTCGGAAGATGAGGAACGCCGTATGCAATACCCATCATGAGGTCTCCAGAAGCCCTATCCCTGAAATTAGCCGTTCTGCACAATACGTCTGGCGGGTCTCTTCGTACTCAAAGAAATGTATGAACGTATGTTCTGGCTTCTCAATGATCTTTGCAAGCATTTCTATCGTATTGTGCATCATTTCCGATTCTAATCGGGGGATGCTCGACGATGGAAGGGCGTCATGGAATGCCTGTCGGCGTAATCTCCAGGGCTCTGGTGACTCCATGTAGCAGTGAAAAACAAATCAGCATCACGGTACACACCATCATTGGGCATGTGAGCGAAAGACCATTCCCATCCGCTTTACATACGAAATTAGCGAAGAGTATGCGTTTCAAAGAGATCTAAGCGCACCCAAAACGTCGAAGATTGTCAAAAGCTGAAGGCCTAATGTTTCCATCTTAACTTTCGGGTATATGTATGGTTTTCGAATTCACCTTCCAGAGTAAATCCTAGATCTTTCTCCAAGTAGTTCGTGGACGGCAGCGTTTGAACTCAAAACGATAGTATCACGACCGAATTCTCGGATGTGAATGATGTCGGATCCAATTTTCCTGCTCAAAGATGCATACTTCAACGCAGATGTGGATGCCGGGCGACGACCATACTAAAGCACGCTCGTTAATTAAACAAGTTGAAGAACAATTCCTTACGAGTGAACCCCATATCGCGATACGTGGAGGACCTGGAGGAAGCGGCAAGCGATGGTCTTTCCGAAAATACAATGTGACTGCCGTGGCTACACACAGTATACCGACCAGGATATCCAAGAAAACGATTACTACCATTGCGAGGAAATGAATGTGTGCGTAGAAGGGACCTTCGTGAAGAACTGCTTATCTATGTCGTATGGATCAGAAACAGTGACCTTGCTAAAAACGGAGGCAGAAGAATTTACACCATGGGATCTATCACACTAGATTGACATATGGAGCCTTTGGGCTTTAGATCCCCGTCTCATGTTTCGACGCAACTTGTAAACCATGGACACCCGAACTGCCAACAAGAGACCAATTCCTTGTCCATATGGGAAACTGTTCGTGGGATTCCCTTCGTTACATTTGAGATATATCCTCTGAATGCGAGCAAGTTAATTCTGAACCGTTTTTGTTAGCTGGAATGAGCACCGCCGACCTGTCGAAACTTGGCCAACACTGCATCCTAGCGCCTAACGCAGGACTTTATGTCTCTCCCCTTCAACTAGGCGGTATGGAGTTGGAGGACGATACAAATAGCGGAACGGGAATCGACAAAAATACTGCGTTTGAGTTGCTGGATGCCTTTCATGAGGCGGGCGGGAATTTCATCGACACTTCGCAGAATTGGTTGTTTCATTCCTATTTTGAGCGAGAAACGCTTGCTGACCGTATTACACCATACCATAGTCACGGATTATCTGAAGAGTGGATTGGGGAGTGGGCGGAAGAGAGACGTGTTCGTGATCAACTTGTCATCGCCACAAAGGTGACTGAACATTGTTCGCTTATCGTCGGCTGCTTTAAATACCTGCTAAACTGTCCCTCATCAGTACCGTGCCAATTTGAAGTACCCTGACGAACAAAAGACGCCAGTTAGCGGATATAATGTCAGGTCTATAATCGTAAGGTTGGCATCCTTTTCGCAACGTTGGTATCAACGTCGAATCCCATTACGTCGTTAGTCTCGAAGCAAGTTTGAAGAATCTGCGGACTTCGTATATTGACATTCTTTATGTTGATTGTTGGGAATGGAATACGATGGTTGAAGAGGTCCTCAATAGTTATTCTTTTTTCCCTGTCTGCTCACGTCTCCCCTCACAGGTAATGAACGGCTTGCATAACCTCGTGGTTTCCAGAAAAGTCTTTTATCTGGTATAGATTTGCCATTATAACACTTCATTCGTTTCCTTACATATTTAAGGGTCTCAGTGACTCTCCTGCCTGGCTTTGTTCCAAGGCTAATATGTATGCCCGCGTGCATAGCAAGACACCTTTCGTTGTTTATCAGGGAAATTGGAACTTGATAGATCTTCAACGAGACATTGTTCCGATGGTGCAAGCTGAAGGTCTGTAATAGCTTGTCCCCGTTTCAAGGAGCCGACTTACCTGTTTTGAATAGGCATGGCACTTACCCTCCGAAACATTCCTTTCGACACCGATCTTGAGGCCGCGGGGGAAGGACCCAAGAAGAAATTCTGTCGCCTACTTGAAAAAATAAGCAAGGAAGTTGGCGTTGAGCATATCTCAGCAGGCTTGTCTTTCCCTAACCTTTCAAACTTATGTTAATGAATTGCTACCTAGTTGTTATCGCGTACGTATTGCAGAAAGCCTCACACGTATTTCCCGTAATCGGTGGATGGAGTGTTGACCAACTCTTTGCGCATATCAAAGGGTTGAACATTTATCTTTCTTCAGAACAAGTTTTCTATCTCGATTCAGCTGTTCCTTGCAAGTCGACCCACCAGCTTAATGTAAGCAAGACGTGCCCCCGCATAATCCCATTCATTGATGGCTAGAGAAAGGGTCCTGTCATGTATCCCCCCTCCAATGCCAATGAAGCGATAAACAATGAACCCACGCATCAATTAACCGCCCCCACATCGGATGATGCAAGGGCTATTGCGCTTACTTGGCTGAAGGCTTTCGCTGAAGCTACCGCTTCGGGAAATGCAAGTAACTTCGCCACCAAGTTATTCAAGGAAGATGGTTGGCTAAGAGACGTACTCATTTTTACTTGGGACAACCGAACTCTGCATGGACACAAAAACATTGTTTCATATGTAGGGAAGAATCTGGCTGCTGTTAACATTACCAACGTGGTCTTGGATGAAACTCCGGCGTTGCGTCCAGCTCCATTTACTTTGCCTTTGGGCCAAGGAATCGAGTTTGCCTTCCGATTCGAGACGCCAATTGCATTTGCACGGGGTTCAGCTCGACTCCTGCCCACAAGTTCTTCTGGTATGAAGGCGCTCTCCGTATTTGTCAGGATGGAAGATCTCAAAGGACACGAGGAATTTGGTGCCGAAACTGGCCTCTATGGAGAGCATACGATCACCTGGAACGAGTGAGTTTGTTGTCGAAAGGACAGCACCAATCCTGACTACCCGCCGAACAGGATTCTTGAACAAAGGCGAACCGAGGTGGAGAATGACCCACAGATTGTGATAGGCAAGTGTGTTAGTTGAACGGTTGATCTCTGTGTTCGGCTGGAACTACCATCTAGTCGGAGGTGGACAATCTGGCCTGCAAGTTGCAGCACGCTTCAAGCAGATGCGCATAAGAGCACTCATCGTGGAGAAAAATCAAAGGATTGGTAAGTTCCACGTCGTTCCTAATTAATGATTGGAATGATTGGAATATCAATCTCCTATCAGGTGATAACTGGAGGAAACGTTATCCTTCGTTAACTCTTCACACACCAAAATACTTTAGCTCTAGTGAGGCTTCCAGTTCTCAGGTTACCGCCAGCGGGTACTAATGTCTTTATTCGGTTAAGTTCTGTATCAACCATTCCCACGCAATTTTCCATTATTTGTTCCTCGAGATAAGATAGCAGACTGGCTCGAGTACTATGCCAAGGCACAAGATTTGGTTGTATGGACTAATAGCCAAATTTTACCAAGGGCAACGTATAATCCACAGGAGAAACGATGGTCGATGGAAGTTGAGAGAGATGGTACCAAAGTCAAACTGTGTCCCAAGCATGTGGTGGTTGCCACTGGTGTGCACGGCCTCCCGCGCATCCCGGTCATACCGAACATCGAGAACTTCTGTGGAGAAGTGCTTCACACGAGCCAATATCTTGGCGGTGAAAAATTCTCTGGGTTACGGGTTCTTGTGATAGGCGCTGGGAACTCATCCGCTGATATCTGCCAGGACCTTTCGTTCCGCGGAGCCACATCAGTCACGATGATTCAAAGATCGAAAACTTGTGTTGTCTCCAGCAAAGAAATGGCAAAATCCTTCCAGCAGGCGTATCCCGACGACCATCTTATTGAAATTTCGGACTTTAAAAGAGCTTCGTTGCCACTCGGAATGTTAAGGGAGATAGCCAGAGCTACGATGGACCAAGTGCTGGCCGCAGATAAGGTGATGTTAGAAGGATTGCAGAAGACTGGCTTCCAAAACTATTATGGGGAGGATAACACTGGTCCAGGTATCATGTATTTTTCTCGGGGCGGTGGATATTGTATGTGGTTTCGTAAAGCCCGCCTTGGAATGTTTTCAGCATATCATTTAGGGCTTGATGTCGGCTGTGCGGAGCTTATAGCCACGGGCAAGATCGCCCTTCGACATGGCGTAGAACCTATTTCATTTACTGACGCTGGCGTAGTGTTCGATGATGGGACTGAATTGCCAGCCGATGTGGTGATATTTGCGTAAGTGCGATGATTACACATGGTCACTGATTGATTTCATTCACGGGTTGTAGAACTGGGTACACTAGTTGGAAGGACAGAATGAAAGATATTTTCGATCCACATGTAGTTGAGTCTACCAAGGATATATGGGGGCTTGACGACGAGGACGAGATGTGTGGAGCGTACCGCCCTACCGGACATCCCGCGGTAATTCCATTCCCTGGCGAATCTTATCGGTTTCTCATAACAAAGGAGCAGATATGGTACGCGGCTGGCGACTTCGCTGACGGAAGAATCTGCTCCAAGCAACTGGTTCGTTCTTCGATTTATTCGTTCGTGCGAACATCCCATCATAGTTGACATAATAGGCTCTCCATATCAAGGCTGAAGAATTAAATCTGAAAGACCTTTAGGAGTGATCTTAATAGGACATGGCCCCTACTCACCTTCATGTGAATGTATAATGGAAAGATGTTTTTGTACTTGAAACGGCTTGCTTGTTTGGCTCAGGGATTTTGACCGTTCTGAATCCAGCATCTTCGCGGCAGCCTAGAGAAGGTACATATTACGTTAATCATCCCGCTAAATTTTCTTTATGTAGTGGTGTTGTCTACTTATTCGGGTGAAATAGAGCGCCTTGCGTTATGAAACGTCCCGATGGATTTTCTGCGCGATGTCGAGCGAACTCAGAGACAAATAAATAGCTCGACGTACCCGCAATGAGTCTTGCAGAGGGTCCACCTACTGAAGCAACATCAAGGGTCGTGGTGCTTCGAAATTACTTCCTCTGCTATGGCCCATGACGATGCCCGGTCTCCCTCAATTCCTGACGAAGAGACGCCTCTGCTGAATGCAAAAACAAATGAAAGCGCACCAACTCCTCTTCCAAAAGTCCAGTTGGTCATCCTCCTTTTGATGTTATTGTCGGAGCCCATTTCGTTCAGTTCAATTAATCCTTATATCTCTCGAGTGAGCTTTCACCATGTCCTTCTGGCGGCGTCGGTGACGCTCAAATCCGCAACTAGCTCATCGCAGGAATGGTCACTCATGGCGATGAGAGTCAGGTGGGCTACTATATTGGTCTCATGGTGTGTAGTATTCGTTTCGTAGGTAGTCCTTTCGAAGAGTGCTCAGTCCTCCTCAGACGACTGGTTTCTTTATAGGCGAAGCCGCCACTATCTTCCAGTAAGCACAGTTGATTAGCTTGTAGATTATTAATACTTATGCCATCGTGGCCTGCAGGTGGTCCCGAATAAGTGACCGCATCGGCAGGAAGCCGGTGTTACTGTAAGTTTCTCGCGTAAGCTCTCTTCTTGTTGTGATGGTGATGTGAACAACTTCTTGTTTCTAGTTTTGGTTTGACTGGCCTTTGCTTCGCGATGCTCATGCTCGGGCTGTCGCAAACGTTCGCTCAGCTGGCGACTAGTCGGCTTTTAGCCGGAATGCTGAACGGAAATGCTGGATTGATTAGAACAATGTAATTGTATTTTGTCTTGCAATCCGATTACGCTGATCGTGCACCTTTTAGGTTCACGGAAATTACTGATGAATCCAACCGAGCACAAGTTTATGCCCTCATTCCTGTCACGTTTTCCGCTGGTGTGGCCATTGGGCCATTAATCGGAGGTTGGTCATTCACCTACATTCGAAGACAGATTCCTCATGCTGCATCACAGGGTGGCTCGAACATCCTGGATCGAGGTTCCCCAATGTATTTTCACAACCATTTTGGGAGGAGTACCCATACTTCTTGCCATGCGCCTTCACCGCTGGATTCATTATCTTCAATTTCTTCGTAGCTCGCTTATGGTTGAAAGAGACGCTCCCTACGAGCAAACTTCAAAAAGCGGTTATCTCAGATGACATGGACGACATAGAAGACAAGCCACTCCCAGTTCGCGCGCTACTCACGCGTCCAGTTATTGTATCGATAATAAATCAAGGTTGGATTTCTTTCATCGCTCTCGGTAAGGTATTTCTCGATCATCGGATAATTATCTAATGATGGGTTGATATAGTGGGCGATATTGTTCTCCCAATGTTCTATGCAACATCATTTGAGAGTGGAGGTCTTGGTCTGGCACCTCAACAGATAGGGTCGGTGCTGGGAACGTGGGGTTTTCTGAATGGCATTTTCCAGGTGAAATCTCTATCAATTTTTGCATATTCAGCATTGATCTAACGATTAATTAGCAACTGTTCTTCGCTCGACTTGTGAACTATCTTGGTATTCGAGGCTTGTTCATGGCAAGCCTCGCTTGTTGGGTTCCATTCTTTGTGTTGTGCCCTGTCGCAAACCTGATCGCGTTGCGGACTGGATATGTCGGTCCGCATGTGTGGATTACGATCGCTCTTCAGTTGCTGCTCCTTTCCACTGCTCAAATGGGTTTTGGTATCGTTGTTTGATTGCTGCTCTCAGCCAAGGAGTCTAACAAGTGTGATAGGTGCCATCTTCTTGTTCACTATGTCATCGGCGCCAAACAAGCGATGCCTGGGAGCTGTCAATGGCCTCGCGCAGAACGTGGCTTCGGTTGTGCGCGCATTGAGTCCGATAATGACCGTTGTCTTATCTCTGAGCATCCGGTACAACGTAATGGGCGGATATGCCTTTTACTTCGTGATGATGGCTTTCAGCGTATTAGGTTTCTATTTTGCAAAATGGCTGCCTAGGCGCCAATGGAACGAGAGTATGTACAAATGATTTTAGCTTGTGTAGCGGAATCCGTGTATCCCTGCTTGCTTTGCTTTGATTTCTTTATCTCAGGGTTAGCGCTCAACACCGAAAGGGTAGATATGATCTTAGATACGAGCTTACGTAGTGCGACATGCTTGGAATGAAATCTACATTGACCTAAGCCACCTTTGGAGTTTGATTCCCAGTCATCAATGACTCATCCGAGGAGTGTTGGTCAATCAGCGAAATGGCTTACCTGAAATATACCAAAGGTGTGGTACACCGAATTCTTTCCAGCAACCACTCAATTCCCCTTCCTCGTCAAGGCCCCATATAGGCGTGCACTTTGATGCGACAGCATCTCCACAGATCTCACGCACGGTGTCTCGTGAATCACCTAACCTGTGAAAACGATCGAAAAGGAATATGCCATGAGAGATACAGGAGAAATACCCAGTTGCGAAGATGATAACATCCGCAGCTGTTTCAGTGCCGTCCTCGAACAAGATGCCAGTTTTGGTGATCTTGGATATGCCGGTGCCATTCTTGATTTTGATACGTCCTTCGGCGATGAGCTTACAGGCCCCGGAATCTGATTTGACGTCCATGGGAAGGTTACATCACACGACTCTTGCTGCAGCATACCTATGTAATATCCGCCGGCACTAAATGTGTCACACTTAAGTGCGACCGCCATACCCCAGAGACGATCGTGTGCGCACCGTTTCCACGCTAAGAGGAGGAGACCCGTATTATTGATTCCGAGATTGTGTTGAAATCCGACTCGATCAAGTCCATCAAGAATATCCCTTGAAAAAGTAAAATTATAAACTCATTCCGATAGTATGATCGACGTACTTATCCATGGCTGCCAACGCAGCAGTAGTTCTCTGTCCGAATTCACCCGCTGTGAATAAGTTGGGAAACGACGCGTTCAGACAGTCTGCAATTTCCAATGGAGGCCCGTTCTCCCCGTAGACTCCGGTTGTCATCGCATTCTTCGCAGCACTAGTCATAACATAGATAGGACTGCGTTGAAACATCGTCACATCTAGAAGTATCAGTGTTGACGCATCAAAGTAATGCGAGTGGGACGGACTAACCTATTCCTAGAGCACAGTGGTCAGCGGCGATATCATGTGCCGACGTAGCACTTCCAATAATAAAGACGCGCTTAGATTCGTGCTCAATAGCGTTTTTGTACTGCATAGAATGCATTATTGTGCCAGAAAATGTGTCCTTGGTTCCGAACTATGAGCAGATAGTCGCATGGGGACCTCTCAAACGTTACCATTCCAGAGATTTTGGGATAGTTCCATTTGCCACCACCCACTCCGGTGGCCAAGACTAGGTGCTTCACAGCCTTGAACTCGCGTATGATGCCTCCCGGACGTCTTATCATAACCTCCCAGACATCTTCACCATTTGAACTTGAAGGACTTGCCGAGATGAGAGTGCTCGAAGTCCAAACATTGAGGTCGAGGTTCTCGGAATAAGCCTCTAGCCATGTGGCCAACTTCGGGGCTGGAGTGAAGACAGGCCAAGTAGGGGGGAAACTAAAGTATCCCGTCAATGGTGCTGTAGCAACTCAAAGGCAACATACGGAATATACGGTAGGTGATCCATCCCTGTGTAGGAACGAAGTCAGTAGTTTGGTCCATATAAGACAGAAATTAATGCCCCTACAAACTGAGTCATGGAGGCAAAGTGAGTCGTAACGGTTCCTCCAATTATCCCCGACTCTTTCGTTCTTCTCCACAACAAGCGCATTTATGCCGAGAAACTTGAAGCGTGCGGCGGCAGACAATCCGCTTATCGACACAAACGTTAGTTATTTACCATCTGAAGATACTGCCAATTACCTGTGCCCCGCCCCTACAACAATTACTTCGGGGGAAGCATCGCTGAATGAGAGCTCCTTTTCCCGCTTTGTGGCCCAGTAGCCATGTGTAGGCTGAGAGTTACGATAAGTACCAATCATCTCTGGGTACTTTTTAAGGTTCTGGAAGGATGTGAGGGGTGGAAAATTCAAAGTGGTCTGTACTGCGTACTTGCATATTTGTAAACAGGGTGTGTGCTTTCCAAGAGTTGCCTGGGAGAGGTACGAGGCGCACGACAGCTATACAATACGCCAAGTCAGTTGAGAAAGTGAAGACACACTGGATCCATGCGACGTCGGGCCATGGTTGTTGTAGCCGAGTGTACTCTTCTAATAACATGCAGTCGCATATCTGGCTCAGTACAGAGGACTGGTTGCGAATGAACTTGGATATGGGCTCGTGACCAACAAAAGTGCGAAAGTTCCATGTCAAAGCCAGAATGTCGCGCCAGAACGCGGAATATTCGGCATGATCTGGAGAAAAAAGGTCGATTACTTGACATGGATTGGATTGACACGCCTCTTGAAAGCGCTGGACCCAGCGCGTCGCTACATCGGAAGGTTCGTACAGGTTGACATCAGGAAGAGCGTGGAAGCCAAGCTTGTCCAAGGTGGGTAGAGACATCTCCAGAAAGACTGACACAAGACTCAACGGGGAGGCTTCAAACTTGAGGAGAGCATATTTATTGTACATGGAGTCGCTGTAAGTGTTTGAGGGCGGGCGGCATTTCTAGAGTCCTTGTAGTCACGTTCGCCGGGTCCCAACTTGAAACAGGTTGCACCGTTATTAGGGCTCACTGAGTTGAAAAGTCTCCGGGACTTATTCACAGTCAGTTAATAACCACAGACCATTTTTAACAGGTGTTTTAAACAATTTTCAACCGTACTGTTATTAACAAATTAAAAAAGTGTTTTTAACACTGCGAAAAATTGTTTCGGCATGAAAAATTGTGAAAAATTAAAAATCTGAATCCGGATCCGCAGGTCCTTCCGCTACGTTCGTTCTTTGCAGTGCTGAGGTCTTCTGTGTAGTCGCGGCACCGAGTCCAGAATACGCGCGTAGTTTGATCAACTTGAAGATGTAGCGGCGGCAACTCGGATCCAATGGCTATGCTTGTGACAGGAACTGGGTATGCTGGAGCTACTCGACACCATCTGGTGAGATTCGTCAATAGACGACATTATGATTACACGTACTATGAAGCCATAATCTTCGTAGACTCTTCGTGCACCGACGGCAATGTCGACACCCCATTTTTTAATAGCATTGTCATTGGGATACTTGTGGTGAAAAAGCCCAAGAACATCAGCTGCCTCCAAGATTGGTTCACCACGTTCTTCGGTGCGGAAGGTCGGTCTCCGCTGCTCCGTACATTCTATCTAAAAACCCCCTTGAGCTGCTCATTCAGAGCCTCTATTTAACTCCCGGTTCGCTCAAGCAGGTCGATGTCGAGTTCGAATACAATATTTAGAGACCGTTGGGTTTCTGACTGGAAGCTCCTTGGGGAAGATCACGGAGGAGCGTAGGTAGACAAGAAGGCCTTGAAATTCAATAGAAGCGAGAGATTCGGATGCCGGTAACATAATAGCCTCGTGGATACGATAGCAAGATTCGAAGCCTGGATGATTCGAAGTTTCATCACCGCAAACAGCTAATTTACATAAGCACGTACTTATTCACAATTTTTAACAGCCTCTAAACCGGCCTGCGCATTGATAATTGTTAATAACAGTTAATAACAGATACATATTATTCACAGCTGTTTGAAACTATTGACTTTTCAACTGAGCCCTAACCGTTATGGGAACTTCCGCTTCCGAGTCGTTGTCTGCGTATTCTTGCAACCTGCGCGGCTTGTGTGCCACTAATTCGCCCTCTGGTTCATTAGACAAGTCTCCTACCAGCTTCGACGGTTGGACGAAAGCGTATCATGTTTGGGATGCGATATTTTTTTCTGACATTGCCTTTGGCTATTCCAATCTGTAATGCGGTACTGCCACAATTTTCCTTCGAGGCAAGTGAACACCCTGATAGCGATCCGTCTCCATTCATATTCAATTCGCTCTTTGGTCTCTTGAAACAATGGCCAAACACGCTTCATCCGACGGGGCATTCCATCGTCCCCGTTTCAATCGCGCCACAAACTTTGCTCTACCATGCTCGAACCGATACTCAATTACCACCCTCCCCCGAATGGTTCGGACTTTCTCCTGAAGTAGGATTCAGCCTTCCCCAGATGGCACCTTCGGGTGAACCAACGTACATGCTCACATATCGAACTACTCGTGCGATCCAAGCCCTTGTTTTTGATGGCTTGTCCGCATTTCCCACCAAGTTAGACGTTGGATGGCTAGATAACGTCGCAACATTCATTTATGGCGCAGGAAAGCTGGATACTGGCAACGATCGACCTTCCTGGGGTGGCCTGAAGGAAGAGTACGAGCGAGCCCAAATGCTCTGCCAATGGGCAAAGACAAAGGATGTGGATGCTTTCATCAGGATGAACAGTGGCTTGTAAGTTCTCATACAACTACGCTCTATCTTACGTACCAAGTGATTTTCTGCTTAGCGAAGTGATTTGGTGTAATTTTGAATCAAGCGCTATTGAACTCATCAACCACTTGAACGTCACTCCTCTACATCATCCACGCCTTATTACCGCATACTTAGACCCGGGTACTCCGGACGCCCCACCTGTCTTGCCCTTTCCCTTCTTCTCATTGTCGTCCTTCCACGAATGGGGTAGGGTCTACAGTGCTTACAACATGGCACAGCTGCCTTTCCTAACCTTACATCCTGCGGGGATGGTCACATACTACAATCCCCGGCTTACGAGCCTCTCTAAGTCTCGACTGGGGTTGAAGATGGCTCAACATCGTATATGGCCCACAATATCGAGGAAGGATGCGCTGTCTGTGCGGTCCGAGGTAGAGGATGTTGTTGGACGCAGTTACGGCGTAGGCTCCGGAACCGAGTGGACCTCACTCGTTCGCTTTGTGGTTGAAAATTGGGCCCACCGGATAGGGCATGTTCGCCATGTTCTTTCCGATCTCGCATCGTCATCCCATTCATCCGTCAAGATTGCGCGTACATTAGAAGAGATACAACTTCTGACCTTTTCACCGCTGATGCCATACATGGACACTGCCTCTGCAAATTCAACTGGCCACGATCTTTTCTTCTCGACTTCACCGGACTACCCTTATGAATCAGCGTTGGATCGCTGCAGTTCTCAATATACGAAAGGGTTACGTACACACACGATGACGAGTCAAGAAAAGCTACTTAAACAGAGCATAGAGATTGTCCAAGCTCGGATATGTCGCGACTTCGGGACGATTTTTGCGCAAAGTTATGATTTTTCCCCGTCAGACATAGCGCTTTCTGGTGAGACTTTTAGTGCGTGGTTTGGGCGGATTGCAAGTCTTTCCAATTATTTGGATTGGCCGACAGACATTGCTTGCGATGAAGTCTGTGGGGCAGACGTAAGTCTCTTTCGTTATTTCCTCTCACCACCTCATCTCTAAATGCTTTATACCAGAGTGTTTGTGCACTCCCTCTCTGGCCATGGGAGCCTCTCTGGCCTGAACTTCACGTTGATCTCATCCCAACTTGCCAAAAAATTGATGTATTTGGCGGACCCGAAACTTGGCGGAAACTGTGGTCGACGGAGCGAAACAGGAATGGTCTCTGAACTGATATGCACTACTACGATTTTTGATCTTCGGTGAGATAGAGATGGATGTTAGGTCTTTTTGGGTTATTTTTCCCCTTAGAGTTACGTCAAAACCGATTCCTCTTTTAATCTTCTCCATATCTGACTATGCTCAAGTTTCAATGGCAGAGAAGAGGCAACGAATTCGGAACTCCGTGTACCGTGTCATCCCTATGAAACGTACTGTGACATCGCGAACTGTGAACGTTGGTTCATAGACATGAGACAAAGACTCGGTCCACTGATTCTGAAGTGTGATCACCGTACACTTGTCTCTGTTTTCAGTTCTGGAACGAGATTGATAACTAGTAAATTATGCATGTTATTAGTTCACACGTACATGTTTGGTCTGTCTGTTTCTGCTGAAACAACCAGCTATGACTCAGCGCGTCGTCGTAGTCACTGGAGCATCTAGAGGACTTGGAGTAGGCGAAGTTTTACAATTATATATCGTCTATCTAATTGATTTGTATAGCTAGAGTTTGTTCGCCAATACCGAGACACACCGAACACATGCGTGATAGCTGTGGTTCGCTCCTTAAAAACTGCATCTAAGTTGCTTGACATTGTTGATAAACGGGTCGCAGTCGTCGAAGCCGACATGAGAAAGCCTGAAACGTTTGGTGTAAGTGGGTTACCATATTTCTGGTGAAGACCGATATCCAAATTCACGGCTGTTAGGATGTCGCAAAAGTCATTGCACGGTCAAGTGGTGGGCACGTTGATATCCTAATCAACAACGCAGCCGTGATGCTTGGGACTGCACGAAGTTTCGTCGACGGCCCATCCAAATCAACCCCTGCGGAATGGGATGAAACTTTCAGAGTCAATCTCTTTGGGCCCGTGTTCTTCACCAACGCCCTTATTCCACAGCTGCTCGCTGGAGGCGAGAGAAAAGTGATTAACCTGTCATCTCTCGGTGCCGATCGGGCGAAACATGCGGAGATGGGGGTGCAGTTGGCGAGTTATTCTGCCAGCAAGGCAGCACTAGCGACTGCTACACTGAACTTTCATATGGAGTAAGTAACAACTTACATGGTTCAGTCTCTTGCCATTTAAACTCTACCTAGATTCAAGGATCGAGGATTCATATTTGTGTCCTTGTCGCCCGGGGGTGTACAAACTGACATGGATGACTTTGGCATTGCTCCGATGACAGCGTATGAATCCGTTGCGCACTGTATATCATTCATCGATCGCGTGACAATGGAGGATGGTGGTCAACTACGCAACTACGATGGCTCAAGATCCATTGTTGCAGGGAAACCAGCGACGCAAGTTTAAGTTCATTGGCGAAGGAACCGTATCATTTGTCCCTCAACTTGTCGCGTATGGTTAATATATACGTTTAAATACTCCTATCAAAGTGCCATACCTGACTCTCATTCACCACGTAACTATGTCCGGATCCTCATACTTATTCAAAAGATTCACGAAGAGAACAGAGTTCTTTTTTCTCTCTTTCTGTCAGGTCATCCTCGAATAGTCGCAACGTGCTCGTCGCATCGACGAAAGACCTCCTAACAACTTGGGCACGTTGGGGTGATCGAGGAACAATCTGGCAACAGAATGGACGAGGTGCAAGTGTGATGTCCTGGCATGATTGAGTCCTCAGAAAGACTCATTCTAATCACAATTGACATGATCTTACGCTAGTGTAGTCCTCGAGGTCAAGTTCAATGGGTTGTCCCGTAATCTGGTCAATTGCGGGGCGGAAGTCAAAAGCCCAAAGCAGACGCATCGTGGTCAATTCCTGTAAGACACCTGAATGCAGTTCTGGAGGGAGGATAACATGACGGACCATTGTATGCTCCGCGACGTGCATCCCGGGGCAGATTCGCTGTATTAATCCATGCTCAGCATGCTTCAATTACAGTAGATAAGATTGAACATGCTCTTCCAGTCCCAAATACAAGAGTATCACGCAAATCTTTACCAAGTTCCTCCGATTTGGCCCCAAATTTGTTCTTTAAGTAGCGTTCAGGTTTGAATTTTTCTGGGTTTTCGAATACCTCTGGGTCGTGAAAAATCGCCCCTGTATTGATATTGTCAATGAACGACAAGTCAGATGGGATTTCCACAGACATAAATTTACTAAGATTGTTGCATCGCGAGGGATAATAAATCCCCTGTACTGTAACTTGGAATTCAGAATCCTAGGTACTTCCCCCATATAACCTAATGACTCACGGAATCATTGTCGATCATTGCGTGAGGTAGTCCCATCGGCAACATTGGTCTATACCTAGTCACCTAGGCAACATATGTGTCGGTTATTCGGAATGAAGGGCAATGCAGTTAACAACCTCCTTAATGAGAGCCGCTATGTATGGCAACCCGTTTAAGTCATCAAGAGTGGGAAGTCTCGCATCTCCCACGACAGAATCCAAAGCCTCTTGTGCAGCTTTTGCAACGTCTGGAAATGCGCACAAAAGTAGGATCAATGACTGTAGGTATGTCGCAGAGGTGTCCGTGCCTCCTTCTAACATGACAATTCCTAAATGTCTGGAACGAGTGCTTCAGTAGTTGGCTGAGTAGGATCTTTCGACCTACGCACGCGATGGTGGCCTTATCCAAAGCGAGGTCTTCTGCATGAATGATCAGTTCCTCGACCATAGAACGCGGGTCTTCTCCTTTTTTCACGCGAGCCTCACATTCCTCGTACAACCGCCAGAGCAATGCATCTCTTCGTCGACGCACATCTTCACACGCCTGAGCCCATGGCGCCCATCTCCTCGGGACATACTTCAGGAATGTTAGAATGTCAATCGGGGGATGCGTCCCAGGGCCGACAGTATGCTCAAGAGCATGGAGAGTTTCAAAGAATATCGTTGCATCACGTGACGTATAATGTGGTATCCGGGTTCCATATACGATGGATTTGGCGACCGAATGGGTGAACCGGCGCGTGGCATAGTAAAAGGCCTGTGAAACATGCTTCAGGTCGAGTATCCAACATACAGGTTAAAGGAAGCAGAGTACGTCGGGATGTTCGAGGATGTCATAGAGAAGCTGAGAACATTCCGCCTCCTGAATCGGTGCGTACTTTGTCGTTGCTTGAGGAGACAAGCTCTGGCTCAACCATTTCCTGAGGGTGCGCAGCCGAGGACCTATTACATATCAGAAATCTTTACCACAAAGGTTCGCAAATACTAGCCATATTTCATGAAGCCCATGTGGTTTCCGTCGGTGATTTCATCAACTAGAAACATCGAGGGGCGGTTACTCGCATTCCATCCAGTTTTGTCAATCAGTTCTTTTGCCGCGGTTGCGCTAGAGATGACGATCATGGTTCCCGACGCGACTTTGAGCTATTACCATCGCATGTAAATGAAGGCCCAAACTTTCAATCTTAACCCAGGCTCACCGTGAATATATCACCCCATTCTCGGGCCCATTTTTGGAACCTTCAATATTCTAGATGAGTCGTAGCGTTTCTCAAGGATTTACTCACTGTTTATGTAACTCCGAGCGGGGAAAGAGATGCAGATTGCCCAATATTGGGACGGTGGGTGGTCCGGGTGGCAATCCACGTTCACGCTTAGCGATGGTCGACGCATAGTACACCAGACCGAGGCCGAAAAGTGCCACAATACTAGGCTGCTGCATTCCTTTCGGGATGATGTAGCAACATGAGGCGTGGTCTTGAGATTCGTTGTTTATGTATACTGAAACGGTCTTGAAACACGACGTAAGGATACGTTGCGCGAAGGCAAGTCGGGAAAATCCCGAGTGTGGCACGATTCGCAAGTTTGTCTGCTTGTTTCATGTGGTGGAACAAATATTCCGTAATTTACCGTCATCGGCAATTAAATTTCTCCTTGAGGAGAAAGACGGAAGGGTCGAAACATCTTGGTGGCGTGTATGATGTTTTTGCAGTCTTTGTAGGGTAAAGACTCGTTTCTCGTCGTCCATCCTGGCTGGTGCACCGCCAACATCCATCATCATAACGGTGGCTGATGTGTCATCCTCGGCGCACCATTTTCCGTATCCCAGCGTCACACCGTCGCCACCGCGGTCGTCGGCAAGTCCTTGCAGCGCGCCATCGCCGGTCATCGATCGTTCCTGCATCCTCGTCGGTTGACGTCGGCAACGTTGTATCCAATGTCCTGTGTCACTGCGTCTTCACGTCCTCATTCGAAGTCGTCACGCTCTTGTCGACGCATCATCGCTGCCGGTAGGTCCACATCGGCGCATTCTTGCTGCATGCGGCTCAGGGTATGCATTCGTTCGTATGAACAAATCTAATGTTTCCGTGGCACCAGTCGACATCATATTTTAGCACGCGACGCTCGGAGACGCTTCGTGCGTTCATTTCATCGCCAAGGAGAGCGTTTTCAGTCCGAATCACAATTGTACCAAATGAACAGGCAGGTTATGTTAGCTTCTAGATACAATGAAATGAGATTGTTATTGGTTGTCAGTTACGACCTGGTCGGGTCGGTATGTTAAGGACAGTCAGTGAATCAGGCTCTTATTACTAGGTACAATCCGCTAAGCTTCATGCATCGGAGGACTGCACGGTTGACCTGATTGCATTGGCTGCCTGCTCAGACCGTACTTTCATCGAAATGCATTCATGAGGAAATTTCCTGCACGGTTGAATAAACTTGACAAGGAATAAAATGATAGCGGCAGCATACCAAGGTATGTCAGTCGCTAAGAATGATGCAATAGCCGCAGAACGTTGATCAGGATCGTGGCATGAAGTAAAGTCGAAGCAAGCAAGCGTGGATGCCACAGTGATGACGATTGAAGTAAAGGCAATACCTCGTCCGGGACTGAAACATATGATGACGACTCAGTTTATGATCGAATCACTCACCATGTCCTTCTCCCAAAGCCAAATACGAGTTGGCGAGGATCAAATACATTAGGGTCAAACTCGCCATTAGGTTTCAGGTATCTTTCCGGGTTAAATATCTGCGGATCTTTAAATTTCTTTGGATCATGAAGTATAGACCTAGACCATCATGTTATCAAAGACCAAAAAAGGAGTCGAGTAAGTCCCCACTTTAGATTCGCGATCAATGCTGATTTTGCTGGGATGTAATATCCATTGTACTCCTCATCAACATTGCTCGAATGATCCAGTCCTGGTGAGTTCTCAGACCACGACAAAGCAGTACGAATAGCACTTACCCATCCATACTGGCGGACGCCACCGCATTGTTTCCATTATGATGGCATAGGTGTAGGGAATATTTGATGGGTGACAGGTAGAGGTCGTTGCTGAATTCGAATGTAACATCAGAGTTCAGAGGATTATAAGCGATTCTCGGAGCTTACGAAGATTTCCATGACCGAGTAGTGTGTCAAGTTCCTTTTGAGCTTTAGCTTGAGCCTCTGGGAACCTAGTAGTTTGCTAAGGCCATTCTGGTCAAGGATTGTTCATGGAACTCACCAAGCCATCGCCATCATGAATGTGAAAAGTAAGCTGCCAGTAGCGATAATGGCACCTGAGTTACTCATCAACCTAAATGCGAACATAAACGAGGGTTAGAGATACCTGAGTAGAGAGAACCAGCTGCATCGCGAAGAACAATTTCGAGCTCCGCGTCCACCTTGTCACCTCTGAGTATGTCGGTTACGAATGCACTTGTAACTTTATCCGCGGTCTTGCACAGCGAAATTAAGTAATATGCTTGTGAGTGGAATCAAAGAGCACACCAGCTGGCGTTTAGTCTCCTCGTAAGGAATTTGCGTCTGACTTTCCACATCCTCTCTGTTGAGTCTACTCTTCCTCATGACTGGGAATAGATCCTCAGGTAACGGAATCCATCCTAGACTGAACGTTAATTGACCGAAAGAAACTTGGGATCTCAAAGCATACTGTTGATTTCATTGAGAAAACACGCAATATGGAATTCCCGCGTAAATGTGAATAGTATCCCTCCAAGAGAGCGTTCGGCGAGGGCAAGATGCGATTCACCTTCGGGTAGCTGGGAAATTCCGTATACTAGGGTTAGGATCACCTGTCCAATCATTCTTGAGGAAGTTAGTATGCCAACGAGGTATACTAGTGCGAAGCATACTCGTGGAAAAGGAATAAAGACTTCCGAGGTTCGTCGAGCATCGACAAGAGCATATTCTGTACAATCATGAGTTGCACTGGCGCATAATCGGGCAACTTCGAGGTTGAAACTAATTGGGTAAATATTTGTCTGCGAGTTTTCCATCCTTCTACCACACTAAATAAGTAGGTATGTGAGAAAGAGAAAAGTAGCACCAACCTCCGTATCCAAGGTGCGGGATACTCATATGTAAGCCTCCCCTGTCACAAGCTGTTAAGAAAAGAAAAAGTGGTGAATATGGAGCGCAACCAATCTCTATATTTTTGCCATTCGGGTGGTCTGGAGCGGCGCCGTTCGTTACATGGGCGATCCCCACGGAATTATTCGCACATACCTCTCAGCAGATCTGTTCGAGTTGCGAATCAAGATGCTATTGACGGCATCGAACGAGTTGAGTACGATGGTGCAATTCCCCCATTCTTTGATCCCAATGATATCTGACTGAAGCTGTTCACCGAACCGAACAAAGTTATCGGCTTGGAATAAACGCGTCCTGCGAAACTAAAATTCATTGTTATGTAAGGTTTGTCAATCCAGCACCGCTGAAAACTTACAACCGAACCATAGAAAGGGAGGTGTCGAGGACCCGGAGGAAAAGGTAAATGTTTGCCCTGCCACTTCCTTATCACGAACCAGATGAAGGTCACGGACAATATTAGGTAAACAGTCGCGCTCAACATCGTGGACGTGAAGGAAAGTTAGAAGACACCAAGCCAGTATAAATCACCTGGTAAGTCTTAGAGAAAAATATCTGGTGGAAAAAAGGCGAGTGAATCGCCCATAGAACTCATGAGAAATTGGATTTGTCAGTTTGTTTCAGTGCTCCAGGAGGAAATCCGGTTCCGAGCGGGGAGTTCGGATACTTCCAGTGAACCGGACCTGGGCATCACACTAACTGAATAATTGCTCCGTCTCCATCGATTGATCCAAATTCTCATTGAGGGCAACTTACATGCACATCAAAGTATTTTTTTGGAGAATTTTACATAAATGTAGATCAGTAGTAACCTCTCAATGGTATGTGGCACCTCTCCTTCGTCATTGATCAATGTCGCTCGACATACTGTGAATGGGGCTATCAGTAGCGGCGCAGATTATTTGGTGGCTTTACAAAAGTCGCTTTCTGCGAGAATCGGCGATATCCGTGGGCCAAATGCGAAGAGCTTCTTGAAACATCAATTTTTAGTTGGTTACAACCACCTGAAATGCTTGCGTATTTATATTTGGGATATCACCCACCAGTCGTGTACGGGATGAATAGCGTATTTATTGGGGGTCTCACAAGTACAAGTCGTGAGCATACTGCAAGATTTATAATTTTGCTCAACTTACATCCAGGAGGCGTTCATAGAAGACAAAGAGAGACGACGAACCCTCTCTTTTCTACGGCCCACATGGGGATCTGTTGCCATTCTTCTACGTTATGGCCTGAAAGGTATGTACTCAATCAAATAAATGCATCCGATCACTAGTTACAAGGTGTCATAGCAACTATAGTCAGATCAAGTGCACAAGAGGTGGACATGTTGGTGTCGACTACTCGAGTTGCGCTGGAGTTGACTGGACGAAGTGGTCTCCGTAGGGAGATAAATAAGGTTGAGAAAGAGAGCTTACTAGCAATTTCGATAGACTAACCTTGGAGAACGAAGAACACACACAAAAAAGCGCTGTTCGTCGACGTTCTACCTTCGTTCTTCATGTTCTGAATTCATCAGCCCGCTGGAGCTCCAAATCCCTAATCAATCGTTGAAGGAATCACGTCACTTGGGATGCCATTGACGGTAAGATCCCTTGATCGTAGAAGTAACTGAGAAGATAAATAGGACCGTGTGCTTCGATAAGTGTAACGCAATACTAGCGTGGGATAGTTGCATCTTCCTTGTCTGAGGTCGGTGTCACGCCCGGGTGGAGTCACATACCTTCGAAAATCTCGATGAATTACCGTCATTTCGTTCAACTGGTTGCCGTCATGCATTTACAACAATACTTGAAGTATGCTCGTATAACTCCCTGAATTTGTGGTGCCCATCAAGTTTCACGTAACCAAATACGCTGCCTGACACAGGACAGGCGATTCTTTTTTGCGGTTCTCGTAAGATTAGTCCCGAGTCCGTCCGGCACTGATAAGTAAGGACTGAAGGATTTGTTGTTGGAAACTGGATATTCTGCCTCAAACTAATACCTTCTTACTGGTTCCCAGACCACCATGGGCGTCGTTCGCTGGGTTAAGCCCAATAATCCGTTAATATGGCGGAAAGAAGATATTGCGCTGCAGATTTCAGATCTTATTCCACAGTGGGTAAGTCATATCATCCTCTGTCGCAATATGAATACATTGTTATTCAGATG
Organism: Solioccasus polychromus; assembly: GCA_038090335.1. NCBI lineage: Eukaryota > Fungi > Basidiomycota > Agaricomycetes > Boletales > Boletaceae > Solioccasus > Solioccasus polychromus. The sequence goes on along the minus strand of JBBPMM010000185.1, from coordinate 7,049 downwards.
GACTTCGTTTGGGTGTTGCCTGGGAAGCTGGACGCAGAGAAACTATGTGATGCGTTAACACGTAACCTGCATGACTACTTCTATGGTAATTCTGAGTGGTGAATTGCGCTATCTGCATCGCTGAGCAGTCGACTCGTAGCCGCAGGGCGTGTCAAATTCAACGACACGTCCTGTCAATGGAACCTTGTGTTCAATGAGAATACTGGTGTGCCCATCACCTTCGGAGTCACTACACGCACCAGTATCATGTCAGAACATTTTGACCATAAGGTTCGACGATATAGTAACATAAAATTCTACTCCATGACACCATACAGAGACATCCGGACTACGTCAGTGAACATCCATTCGTACTCGACCCCAGTACCTCTTTAGAACATCCTTTACTCACCCTTAATGTCGTGGAAGGTAATGGAGAGACAACACTGACTCTCGGTGCGTCGAATTCTGCACTTACGTTGATATTCTGATGTTTGTTGAGTGAGCAGGTTGGTGTCACATATTGGGTTTGTCATTCACTGTATTCATTGTATTGAGTTATGATGACACTGATATGATATAGGTTCTCATTTATTCCTTCTTGTAGTTGAAACGGTAGCTCACGTGGTTTTGATAGGTGACTGCACATCCATGACCAATTGGGCGAATTCACTTTCACTTTACTATCAGGGACTACAGCCAAGTTTTATGCCGACCTTTGAGAAGTACACCGTACTCGACCCAGCGGTGGAAGAAGATTCGATTCCTGAAATATTTCCGCTTTTGTATCATCAAGAACACGCTCTGCGAGATTCCGAAATATCCACTTTGTACAGTAACATGTCCTTTATGACCTCCCGCATATCTATACGCATCTCTGCTCCGGAGATACACTCGATTCATGCATGGGTATCCAGAAGCGTCAAAGGTGAGATATTACAGCATTTCAACTTTGCGGATAACTACCATTCCAGCAGTTGCTCGCATCTCTGAAACGGATGCAGTTGTCGGCTTTTTAAGTGCATGCATTGCGTCAGTAACTCCAACTAATATCGAGAAGATTGCATACATCCTCGGGGTATTTTCACTGTCGAGCCACATAAATACTGCGTAATTCGTCGCCTCCTAGATTCGAGGAATTGACACGGGATTGCCCAAAGTGATGGATTGTTTACTCTTGCTCTGCAGATCCTTGACTGACTTGCGTAGACTACGATGGGCAACTGCATGCAAACAATCGCGACCGAAAATCTAGTAGGAAATAAAGCCCCTTGGTTCGTGTGGTTTGATGCATTATCTGACGTGTTGAGCTCAATAAAGTCACAGGAACTTTGCTGACGCCCTGCGTAAATCAATGAATTTTGCACGCGATCCAGACAACTTGCGTCGTATCGTTGGCTTACACTGCCAGATGCTGCGGCGCCCGGGCCTTATTCCTGACTACGTCAATTTGGATTGTCCTGATAAAATGATATATGTAAACGCGTTGCACAAGTGAGCCATGCTTGCAATGAGAAGCTACAGCTTTGTTTAACATAATCATGCAGGATTCCTGTGCTAAACGTAGACTTTGGCTTCACCGGACGTAAGTAACATTATCTGGTGGTGCAAAACAGATGCGAATCATTTGACTACAGGAACTCAATTTTATCTCTACGGTTCTGAGAATTTTCGTGTGGTAAAATTGATGGGCTGACTCGTCTTCAGGTTCTTCAGAACATTTCATTTCCATGCTCCCCACAAACCCAACATTAGAGGCTGACGGCAAGTACACAACGAACTCGGGCGGGATCGATGTTGTATTTCGGTTGAAACATGATCGCGTGCACAAATTTTGGATGAAATTCCACGAATTTATGCAAGCAGCGGAAAAAATGAAGGCGGGACGTGGTAAGCTTGTGTTTATAATTTTATTTGTTAGTAATAATTGATCGTTGAACCCAGACGAACCATAATGCTTCCTTCGTTTTTATGCAACTCATTAGAAGAACGGGTAGCATCTGTGGGTGAATAACATCTATTATTCAACAATGAATTCAATTTGTGCTCAACATCTAATGTTATTTGAAGAAATAATGAGACGAGATCGGATAAACATAGGCTGTAGTCAAACGAGTGCCTCAGATGTGGTTTCAGCGTCAATAAGTGCTTGTGAAATACTGTCCCTCATTGTAATCCGGGTCTCAAATGGGGCAGGATGTCCGACGAAAAATGGATAGCTCACGAGCGGTTCAACCTCCTCGCCGTTCACGATCGCCCTCCTAATTTCAAAGCATGAGAGAATTGAAGAGAGTGCGAGGTAAATCAAGCTGTCCGCAAAGCCTTCTCCGATGCAGCTAAGGAACCTTGAATAGGGTACTCGATAGGATAGGATAAACTGTAATCTTACCGACGCCGTCCGAAACCAAACACGAAAAGCCTGGGATCTGGACATGATGTTTCTCCAGAGAAGCGATGAGGATTAAATTTCGTTGGATCAGAGTATACATGTGGGTCATGGGTCATCGCCCATATGTTTGCGATAACAGTAGTACCTGTCAAGGTCGTTAGTCGACACGAAACACGAGATTAATTTTCCAATGAGGCACCTTTAGGGATCAGATAACCATTATAAAAGTCGTCTTCCGTCAGCCTGTGGGCTGCGCCAATGGGGGCAGGTGGGTTCCAACGATAGAGCTCCTTGATTATGCACTCCAAAAAGGGGAGCTTTTCCCGGTCAGACAATTCTGGGAGGCGGTCTCGGCCGATCACCGCATCAATCTCAACTTGCGCTTCCAAAAAATATTCAGGGTGCAATGTCATGGCAAGGAAGAAAGAAGATATGACAGAGCTTGCGGAATCTGCTCCAGCTAACATAACCACATTAATATTTAGCCGTGGGATTTCGGAATAGTTTTACCTGCGTACAGCGTTGCGGCAGTTTCCTTGATAAGTAACATAGTTTGAGGGTCACAGTTCGTGCCTCCATTCTCCTCAATCATCAAACAAGAGTAACATTTGGGGGCCAGACCGTTTCTCTTCGATTAAATATGAGGAAAGAGTTGCAAAAAAATATTGAATACGCACGTATTTCTTCATCATTTCCTCCCACGGCAGGTTCACCATCGCAGTTACTGATTTCAGCCACCCCGATGCTAATCGTTGAAACGTTGCCCCTGGAAACCATGAAGGAACATGTTTGACTGCTAAAACTGAAAACGGAGCATATTCGTTATTTTTGGTGACACTCACGGAATGGAAGTAAATCGACCTATGTTTCAGCGTGTTATAAACAAGTTAATACCTGTTGTTAATATGTTTACTTACCATGAATCCTACGCCGAAAGTGGCCATTAAACCCTCAACGGCGTGTTCTACCAGTGCCACGTAATAATCGTCAGACGAAGCGAGCTCATATCCGTAAGCAATCTGGTATTTTTCAATGTGAACTCTGAAGGACAAATAAGGAAAGGCTACAAACCTTCATGATGATCGAACCTGCCAAACTAAGTAGGCGTCAGACCAGATGCCAAAAGGAGCAGCGTAACTTACTGTTTGGTCAGGTCAAGGAAGTTCGTCGGGTTCTTTCCGAGGTTTTGGAGAAACGTGCGTACCGCACGGCGTTGTATGTTTCGATTCGTACATTGGTCTCTCACGTTCAGAAACTGATGCAATATTTTCCGATGTTGTCGCCAAGTTTCACCGTATGGCTTCATCCTGCAAATAGTGAAGACGAGGAACGACCAGCGACCGTACCCTCACTTACAATGTCGTGAATCCCCATCCCATTCTATGACGTTTGATGAGGCACCTGATCACATGAGACTGATTTGTGTACTCACAAATCCTTAGCCATCGTGTTTCGCGGTCGGTCGCTGTATATGTTGGACCGTTTTTCAAGAAGGTCGTAACAGATACGACCATCGTTGATGACGATATAGGGTATGTGCAACACCCTGAAGAAAATAAGCCCCCCTAAAAAGGACACCTTGCTTGTGAGACAGAGACACCGCATGCAACTGCACCGTGCACACACCATACTCCCTTGACCATTCCACGAACCTCAACCATTGCATGGACTTTGGAACTTGACGCGCGTTTCCAAGCAAGAATTCTGGTTTAGGACCTGGTGGATATTTTGCTTGAGCTTTCCATCTTGTATAATAAAGAAGGGCCGTAAAGGTGGCAATGACAAGAGTCGTCAGAGACAAATGTCCAATAGTGAGCATTTTGTTACTGTGAGATCCTGACTTCTGCTATGTTCGGGAGAGTGATTTAATGCATAATAAATCATATTGGAGCCTGTTTATATACACAGCCAGCCATGTTTCGGACGTTTAAGGAACAAAACAGCCAGTGAAGGACCTGAGTTCATCTGAATTCTCTTTAATACCCCCTGATATTTTCTGACACGAAGAAAGGACCAAAACACTAAGTTGAGGAAATGACAGGATCCCCTAATTTCAGGTCATCTAGCTTGTAGCGCTTATGAGCCAAAGCATGAAATGCGACATAACCCTGCAAAAAATGATCTTTGAAAATTCTATAAGCCTCGGGATCTGCAGAAAGCACGATTTGACAGCGACGACTAATAAATCATCAAAATTTTCCATCGGTTATTTAATAAGAATGTATTACCTCCCGTCCACAGAATAGTCAGCAAGATCCTTCATGCATTGCAGCTTAGATTTCCCGGACAATTGTGCAAGTAGAGAAATGTGATTAGTGTTCTCGTGCATGCTTTCCTCTTTGTAGAACGAAAACAGATCACTTCAATTATATTTATTAATAGTGCATGGAACCCATATAAACGACTTACTTGACGTCGTCGATGTAATTTACCATGTTGGGGAGAATTTGAATATACGAAGCCAGCGGAATATCAGGCGGAAACGTAAAGATAACGAACGCTGTTGAGACGCCCATCAAAGTGCGCACCCAGCGCGGGTAGCTGATGGCATTCTTATTTACCTGGGAAATGCGACGCACGTCAGGAATAGTGCTCACGAGAAGATGACAAATACACACCCTCATATTCTGAAGGTCGTGGTCAACGATCAAACCATTAACAAAATCCAGGGAACTAGAGACAACGAGATTGGCACAAGCAGGCAAGAAATGGTCGTATGAACTTCTAAGGAGACCGGAAAAGAGATCAAGCAAAGGGTGCATCTGCTGCGTGCCACGGGTAAAACGGGGGTGGAATTCTTGAATCGCGGAAGTGTCCGTCCGAGTGAGATCATCGAAAAATATCAAACTTGAATAAAGATTAGCTCGAGGAATCGCTGGTAGAGTAAGCACTTGCCAAGTTGTGTAAAGGGAGATAAATTGTTTAGTGGACTCGTTTTCAAGGTGCGCATAGGTTGTTGTAGCGATGGAAACAGCTCCATGTAAAGCGAGCTGAAATTCACGCGACTGGGTAAATGCCAGTGGATATCCTCGGTCTATGGCTACACTGCAACAGCTCTTGGCAAAATCTTCGTTGTACGAGACGGATGGGTACGTGACGTTGATGTCCCGCATAAAATCGCAGAGGACACGACGAATGGCGCCGCGATACGCGGAGCTCATTTTTCCGTTCTACACCGATAAACGTAAGCAGAGGGTCAGTGCACATAAGAACTATGATACCGAGTCGTAAATAAGAACGTCGTTAGGTTCATTGAAGGGGATGTTTTTTGAAAGAACTTGGCCTTTCTATGATACGAAATGAACGAGCTAGGGAAGATAGAGACATATTAGCTACCTCGTTGGGTGTCGTCCAATCGAACAGCCACTCAATAAATGTCTTCAGAAACATTGTGAGGATGTGAATGAAACCGTTCCAGGAGACGTCAATCGCTGACTCTTCTTATACGATAAAAGAACTCGCCTTTTTTCAAACCCACTTTTGACACTGACTAAAACTATCCTCTCGAATAGTTTTCAGAATCCAAGGTCCCGGGAAGTGCCGTTTGCTAGTTTTAATACGGATATTTTACCCTGCTAATTATCACTCACCCGATACCCTCTCCACGTTCCTCCGAGTATCGCAGTTGTTCCCACGAAACGTCACATTGCCGACAGAGGATCACATATCTTGTATATCTCAATGGACAGTACTAAGTAGTTAGTGATGGTGTGGGTGATACCCGCACAAGACGGAGTTACGCAAATTGAACCCGTGATTCTGCCTATGAGAATGAGGTAATCATAGCAGTCCTTTATTGGACGAGGTACTTAATCATAGAGTCGTGATACGAAAATGGCCCTCTCCCCGACGACAAGTGACAACAGGATCGCGCAAGCATCATTCGTAGCAGCATCTTCAGGTGGTGTAGGTTGCACAAAAGAACCTATCAGGTATGAAATAAAGAACCTATCAGGTATGAAATTACCCGGGGGGGATGGTGGCAAATACCTTTCATGTAACTTGAAATTCCTGATAGATTTGTTTTAAAGGCAAATTCGGTATGTAAGATCGACCCTGGTGCCATATTTCCCATGGTTTTTGACAGCGGTTGCATCCCAAGGTGTTGTAATCGGAAACGAAAGGATGAAATGTAAGTATGGCTTGCTCTGATTTCCGGTAGTCACCCACCGATCACACACAACTAATAATTATTCCGAATCCGGTCCCGTCCCGCGCATTGCATCCTTGTTGGCTTAGTAAATACTTGCAGAGTATGCCGTACAGGCAGTTACCAATTAATTTTGATGGATAAGCGATCTTTCAAGAAAAAAAGGTGGTCGCAAGGAGAACGTTATTACGCCAGCGTGGCCTGGTTACAATGATTGCAGCATACTACGATGCTATACTCATATCGATGAACGTGACTGCAGGGCCAAAGACCTACAGTGAGTACTGTTCACGACCGGCACCGGACGCACTTTCCGGATGGCTAGTCAGATAAGTCAGTAGGCATTGAGCCAGTGACTGAGATCATCTCAGACCCACCTGCGGCATCGATCCCTTCAACTGATAAGTATATGCAATGACTCATGTGTTGGAATTAGCAATCACGCGCGCAGCCACGACACCGGGCCGACCGGACTACCGGTGTGCACATGGCGCACAATGTTTACATTCCTCCGTTATATGTCTTCGTCAT